>OMNV01017762.1:5523-17262 GCA_900303265.1 Brotula barbata
TATATAGTATATAAAAATATATACATTTAGTATATATATATATATATAGTGAAATTGAAATGTAAACTGATTTAAGACAATAGAATGAAATCATATTTTTAGGATTGAGATGGCTTAAATTGAAATCAGATTTCATTATCGTGTTTTGAAAATTTGCATGATTTCTACTTAAACTATGTTTAATTGTATTCAGAACTAGAAAGTTGCTCATCAGAGCTCATACCTCCACCAAGTTTGAACAAGCCTTGACAAAACTCATCCTGTTCTAATAACAATAGAGTTTAATGATGTCTTAAAAATGAATACAAAACCAAATTGTATCTATTGACCATCCATCATGGGGAACATATTTACCAGTGAGATTGAAAACAATCGTAAAACGTCATAAACATCGTAAAAATGGATACATGTGCTTTTGGATCTGAACAATGCCTTCCTATTCTGCTATACTTCGCCCAAATTTGTAGGTAACATTTTTGACTAAACAAGCAAATAATCTGAGACAGGTGAGAACATAACTTTCTTGGTGGAGGTAAAGAAATTTCCAAATTCTTAGACTTTCCTTCATTTATAATGCTAGAAAATACAGAATCACCGACTACTTTTAGTTTAGTTTAGTGGTTGTGTAGCTGAATGATTGGACTGGATAATAATGTTTGTTTGTTCTGGGTTACACACAGAATGTGATCGTCCGCACACAAACGCATAACTGAGCAGGGCCGCATGTGTCTGCATGATGATTTACAGATCTTTGTTATTTTGCATGCCTGGTAAGCGTTGTATGCTGATACAGGGAGAAGGGGTAAGATCACCACGGTAACCAGTCCGTATGTGCACGAAAAAAATCCTGTATGACTGTGAGCTCCAGCAGTTTATCCCATGATACTAAGAGATCCAAGTTCAGCCCTGAGCTATTCAGTCCAAGAAAAGCCTCCGCCCGCCCCGCCCCCTCTCATCGATTTCGGATCAAATAATTGATAATCAAATGACCACTTTGGACTGACATGGCGGAGGTGGTATCTCTTTTGAAATTACTAACCGCAGAGCAATTAACACCGCGCGATAAAGCATTAAACTTCAATCTACCGATACAGTTTGTCCACAGAAAGTTCAAGAGGCTGCCGAGCAACGTGACTCATCAGTTCAGTGTATTGGACTGGAAATGTTCTCATCAGGAAATATGACTCCTCGCCGGCCAAAACCTCTCACTCACACAGGCCTCCTCTGAAGAACACGCAGTCCCCTCAGACACACTTCACATCCATTAGTGAGCTCATCCTGAAACGCTATATTACCAATAACAGGATGTAGCCTAAACTTTATTATATTTCGCCTGCGTTCAACGAGAGCAGTAGATTACGTCTGGGACTGAATAGGTGAGAGGCCCCAGTCTGTACGCAAACGCCCCCGATCCCACCGAGTGCGTTAGAGTGGCTCCAGTGTCTCTGTCAGGTGAATTATGTGGCTGGCGCCCCAGTTTTTCCTCATCCCTGATTTGTCCCTGAGGTACAGCACCTCACTACGTAGGAATCATCACAGAGAGCTGTTTTAAACAGCATGACAACAAATCATGACGACTCAGAATCCAACTCATCTTCATCACCGTCTCCCCACTTCCTCATTCTTTCTTTCAGGGCTCTGGACCGGAAGACTTCAGCCACCTTCCACCAGAACAGAGGAGGAAGAAGCTGCAGGGCAAGATAGACGAGCTGAACAAGGACATTCAAAAAGAGATGGACCAGAGGTATCTGCTGCATCAGATCATCATCTCGTAAAGACGCTCCGGTTTGGCAGCGACAGCACTGACGTTCTTACTTTTTCTGTTTTCTAGAGATGCTTTAACGAAGATGAAAGATGTGTACGTGAAGAACCCTCAGATGGGCGACCCGGCCAGCGTAGACCCCCGACTATCAGAGATAGGACAGAACATTGAGAAGCTGCAGTTTGAAGTGCAGAAGTTTGAGGTCAGTTCGGTGTCAGTCTTTCCTCTCGCTTCGCCCAGCATTAGTATTAGCAAAGCAAACCTTGTTTGGTTCATGTCAGAGGGTAAATAATGGGAATTTCCAACACACGTCTCCAGCTGGGGGACGTCCAAAGGAGCCTGCTGCTCCTCCATATTAGGAGAAGATGTTCTGCAGCTGTGTGCTGGAGCTCTATGCAGGGAGTGAGGAGAATTGGGATGGGGTTTAAGCCCGTAAATAAACGGCAAACACACTGAAGGCTGACGTCGTCCTGTAGGAAAAAGGATAAGATGCAGCCAAGAGGCGTGAATAATGGCTGTGTGTGTGTGTGTGTGTGTGTGTGTGTGTTTGTGTTTCAGGGCTGGTTAGCAGAAGTGGAGGAGAAGATGCCCTCCAAAAGTGATACACATCGGAGACAAAGTGGACTCTATGAGACCCAGAACAACACGACAGTGAGCAACAACTGTGCACAGGACAGAGAGAGGTATGGTATACTCTGACAGACCCGCACGGCGCCCTGCTCTGTAGACCAACACGTGTTCTGGGGGGGACACAAATGCCCGTTTTCACGATATATTTACTGTGTGCGTGTTGGCCCTTGAGCAGCCCGGACGGCAGTTACACAGAGGAGCAGAATTCAGAGACTCAGGTCAAAGCCACCATCAACCCCCACCCCACCTCCAGCACGCCGGAGTTCGACGATGAGTTTGACGATGAGGAGACGCTGCCCACCATCGGCACCTGCAAAGCCCTGTACCCCTTCGAAGGTAGCTACCGGGAGATTAACCAAGTCGAGTAACCCTGAATAATCCAAACACACGTAAGGTTGTTTCATAGTAAAGGTAAAACACTCGTACCTCTTATCCGCCAACATTTAAAGTTTTCTATTCTGGTTCCAGAGCCTCATAAGTGTAATCAAAAATAAACAGATTTGAAGCTCAAAATTTGGTCAGAATCCAGACAATCTTAGGTCTCAGCACCTTGGATCCACAGATACTGAACAGAACTGTCAATTAACAATTAATTATGACACATTAACTAAATCTTTAACTTTATATTCTCCTGTAAAAACGTGACCGTGTGTCTGTCAGAAGACAACGTGGAAACTGAAATGAAGATGAGCCAGTCAGACATCTGGAGGTTGATAAAATATTGAAAACTCCACATCTGGCACAGAGTGAGGTGATACTGAGCAGCACCTGTTGAAAATATGAAGCAGGCATCAGCGGGGGTCGGGGGTCAGGAATTCCAGGTTCTGTGTATGAAAAAAAGAATCCAAAAATAAGATGATGCACTGGAATAATGGACTTTTTAACATAAATGCAAAGAAATGACAGTTGTAACAGCTTCAAGATGAGTAAAATCAATCAATAGAATACACAGTGAGTAATGTTACAAAGAGATGAGATGAATATTAACGGATGAAGGGAAGGGAGTCCTCTTTGTTCTCTTGGAAGCTCTTATTCCTTTATGTACAGTATGTACCCATGTTTGCATGAGCAATTCCTAATATTTTGCTCTCTTTGCTCTTTTCATTTGTTCCTCTGATGTTCCCGTCTTCTCTCAGGTCACAACGAAGGTACCATCTCAGTGGCGGAGGGCGAGCTGCTGTACGTCATAGAAGAAGACAAAGGAGACGGCTGGACGCGAGTGCGCAGGAACGAGGACGAGGAGGGATACGTGCCCACATCCTACGTGGAGGTCTTTTTGGAAACAAACGCCAAAGGTGCTATGACATACATTTAACTCAGCGAGTGCGTTTTTGTCAGCCCTGCTAAATTTCCCATTCGCCTGCTAAATGAGTCGGGGAGGAGCGCCTTGGAGATGCGAGGTTGTCGCCGGTAGCTCAGAGGAGAGAACGCTCGGTGACTTCTGTCTGATGAGATTTGTCCATCGTGCCTCATTAAGGTGCCTCTTTTGACATCAGAACACAAGCTGAGACCGACAGATGTGGTCTGTCGGAAATGTGTGTGAAATGAGCAGAAAGTGTGCTTGTATCTCCTCTTTTAGTTGCTGCAGTGCCACCTGGCGGCCATAGAAAATAAGACAACATCCCCAGTGAGACTTGAGCATGCTGGGTAGAAGCAGTACCTGTACAAACACGCAGCACCTGACCATTTTATTGTTTTACATTGTGTTGAGATTTAAAATCGTATTCCACCTCAACCCTAATCTCATCTGCATTTTTCTATATTTGCGTTATTCGGATCCTCCGCCTCCGTCAGGGTAACTCGGCTGAGTCGACGTGACCGTGAGCTTGAATCAAAATCCATCACCCGCTGTACCTAAAAAGCAAAGCATGCGACGCGTGCAATCACGCAAATGGAAATATAATTTAAATCTGCTGTAAGATATGAATATATACGGAAAAGTATTTTTGTAGGCTAAAAATGAAGAAATGAAAAATAAAAACAATCAGCCGCTGCATGCTGTAACTTAATGGTAGTCTAAGTAATTATTCTGTCCCCAATAAGGAGTCATCCTTCAGTGTAGGTTATGGAGTCAGAAAGTGATACCCCTTTCTAAAATGTTACTGTCTTTATTAATACATATTTTGGTCCATATGTGGTCCATTTTTTCCCCAGGCCAGTGGTAAAGGAACACAGGCGTAAGTTAGCTTTACGGTGAGAACGGTTTGAGACGTGGGGGTTTGTGTGTTTTCATTGTGCATGGGTCGCCGTGCACCACCACGTACGTGTGTGTGTGTGTGTGTGTGTGTGCAGTGCATTTCAAAAGCATGGCCTCTGTGTGGATCCATGTCGGAAATCATCGTTTTCATCAACATTTCTCAATCTGTTGGTTGGTGCTCTGAAAAAATCCTCCAATCGGTCCTGTAGTTGTTATTAAAGTGCAGCTGAATTGTGATGCATGCTGCAGCATTTGTGGGATTTTACTCCTTGTCATGATGCAAATTCAGCATGTCGTGACAAAGTAAAGTGACTGCATATTAGCATTTGTTCTAAAAACCATCGTGGAATAACCAGAACTGTCCGGCGTGGTCGCGTCGCTCCCCTCTCTCTGCGTCTGAATACTCGGGTTCTTGTCTTTCACCAGATGTCCTTTAAAACATCGACCTTCCTGTTGTGACTTTTGGTTGTATTTCCTTTTTGATTCACAGATTCCTAAAAGTGTGAGGCTGGCTGAGGAATGGCAGGGCAAGGCAGCCTGGGAGAAACCACCACGTTCCTCAAACGCTCACAGAGTCAGAGAAAGTGAACGATGAGCCGAGTGTCAAAGAGAAGGCTGATTACAAAATTACAAAACGTGCCAGAAAATTTGGGTAGCGCTGCGCTTCCTCTCTTAAAACTCTGTGGTGTGAAGCCACGGCGAGACGAGCCATCCAAATTGATCCGCTCTTAACACACACACGCTGCAGTGGCTACCACAGCATCCAATCCGCTTCTGTTGTGTTCGGCAAACGCTTGGCTTCTTTCTCAGCGTAACAACTAACTCTGCTTGCACCAAGCGCGCTCATGAACTTGGCTGTTGGCTTCCTGGCTCTGGACGTCCCCTTGGCCCTGCCACTGTCTCCCTTTCCTTCCCTCTGTCCCTTTACACGCACACACGCACGCACGCACACACATGGCAGGGTGTGGTCAGAGACAGGACGGAGGCCACGCAATCAATAGAATCCACAGTGGAAGCTGCTCGTCCTCCATCTTCTCGTGTGTCCCGTGTGTCTCGTGTGTCTGTCCTATCCCCAACACAGACTCATCACTCACTCATTGACAGTGTGAGAGACTCCCGGGACATCCTGGGAGCCAGTGGGACCGAGAACGCCTCCCATCCATAACGTCAGATAAATGTTTGCAGCAAAATAAGATACTGAATGGGCTCATCATCTATCTATACATGTTTGATCTGAATGTGTGTGTGTGTGTGTGTGTGTGTGTGTGTGTGTGTATCAGGGTCTTCTGTGAAGGTCGTGTGTAGTGCTGTGTGCAGTCCCACTGTCCCCATATTTACGCCACATTGGTGCAGGTAACTGCCAGCTAGAGGAAAGGGGGCGGGTCCACTCGATTAACCATCACCACCATCATCCAACACTTCCTGTCCTGTCACTGTTGTCTGTTCCTCTCTCTGACCACGCCTCCCCACCTGCCCTCACACTTCCTCCACAGCTCCTCCTCCTCCTCCTCCCTCCGCAGGCGGCCGTGAGCGCTCTCGCTCTCTCTCTCTCTCTCTCTCAGCGTTGTGGTGTGCTGCATGCTTGCCCTGTCTCCTCCTCGCCCCCCTCTGCCGGCATCCTGGCGGGTTCGGGGGCTCAGCACACGCCCCCCCCCTCCCTTGCTACCAGCCTTTCTGTTCAGTTAACCCTCATTGCCTGATCGTACTGTTTTGATTAACCCGTATACCACTATTTGGGTTCCGTGCCTGTGTTTCTTTTATATTATTATTATTTTTTAATACCTGTCTCCTGTTGTTGGTTCATCACTGATTGACATTACGTTGCGTCAGAGAGCATGTTTCCCCGTTTTAATACGAGCGAGCGACTGATGTCTGTCCGCCCCACCCCCCAGTGTTCCCCTGTGTAAGGACAACAAAGACTCCAAGCCGTGTTTTCGGAACGATGGAACGTATAAGTAGGTCACGGACGTGCAGCTGTGATACTGTAACCTTACAGCACACACGTAGGAATGTTAGCGTCGGACTTATTTTGATCAGAGGGGCTAACGCAAGTGGTTGTCAGTTTATCTCCCCGCACCCCAGAGTTTGCCCAACATAAAACCTATGAAGATTTGATTTTTGCTCAGCGTTTTAAGACTGTCTACTGTATATGAAAATATACTGTGATCACCACACACACGCTCCTAAAGTCTGAGTGACATGTGTGACAATGCAGAATCATCCATTTTGGGCCTTAACCAGGTTTCCATCCTATCACTGTTTGAAGAAGAATAACGCCGTGTCGTCGTTGAAAAGATTTAAGATGTGATTTTCCCCGAGTTTGGGGGAAACCTCCGAGTTTTTATAAGGATAAAAGTGTCAGACATCCACTGATTCCCTCTCTCAAAGGCACATATTGATTTTTAACATTTTTATTTTATATTTCATGTTAAGTTGATAGAATCAGCTTCGTATTGTTTCTTTTTTTAAAGCTGGAAATCTGTGTTGTAGCCGCTTATTCTGTCTAACTGGGACCGAAATCCCTTAACTGCAAATATGAGTAACATTGTTTCGTGCTTTTGATGAAGCCGTTGTTGATTTGTCTCCTGAGTCCATATATAAGATATGAAAAACACTTTCTAAATGGAGGAGTGGTAGACGTACCCGTCAATCACAAATACAAGACGTTATATAATAGATGATAATTTAACTCTATGGAATAATCAAATCTCCGCTGCGGCACAGAAACAAGCTCTAATTGCCTCATTTGCTCTATTTGTCATTTGAAGAAGTGAAGATATCAGACGAGCCAATTTTGCTTGGGAAAGTGTTCATAAGTAATAAATGAAAAGATCAATCCGACCATGTCATTGTTGCTGATACAGACACACGTACGCGCGGCACAGAGCTTCACCGTGTCCGTCTGCCCGCCGGCGGTCTGCACTGAGACCCCCACAAACCTTTAGTTGATGCCCCAGCGTAGGCAGCCTGTACAGAGGAAACGGAGGGTTGGAATTATAGAGAATATATATGATATATAAATAAAAATTTAAAAAGGAAAACATCTATTTTAACTATGGAAAGTCTTACCATACTTTACTGCTTTGCAAAGTAAGACTTCTTCTTTTCTTTTGGTTGTCAGGTTTTACCAAATGGTGTGTTTTGCACTTTTTTGTTTGTGTTCCATTTGGTAGCCAATGCTTGTGTTATCGAGCACTGAATACTTTGTATTGTGTTTACCGTGCCAATTAAATATGCCTGGAAAGTGATTGTCTGTGTGTTTTGTCCTTTTTTTTTTTGGCTTCTATGAGAATTTTATACAAAAACTCTACACATCAGTCAGCCACACACTTTTAGACACAACATGTTTTCCACCTCGGATTAGATAATTCTGAATTAACTCCATCTACCTTTTATCCTACCTGATACAGATGGAGGGATGGACGGACAGACAGATAGATGATAGATAGACTGATAGATAGATAAATAGATACTTAACCCGAAAGGAAACTCAAGTCACCCAGTAGCTGATTATAACAAAACACCAACAATAACCAAAACAACAAAAATAATGATAAAAGAAGTGTAGAATACAGTATATACAATTGGTATCATATTGGAGTTCACCTGGGTTTCTGCAAAAATTTTCTCAATTAAATCTCCTTGTCGTCATTGTTGAAAATTTTTCTTTATTTCCTCGGACATTTTAAGGCAACATGCATCCTCAGTGTTAATCTCATAGTATAATTCCATTTCTCTGTAAGATACCTCTTCATGTTGTGTGCTATAATTGGGAGTGTCGAAATAATATAACAATATCACTTATACAGCTGTGTGTCTTCTGCACTGGATAATTTTCCATTTTTTAATTCAGTGGTCGCCTAAAGCTGCAGCGTAGGAACGTGTTGGAGGGAGATCCTTATCTTGACCAGCAGAGGGCACTCATGTTCCACCAAAAGATGGAACCTGGCTCATTTTCATACTTTTTAAAGATCTGAGCCTGCATTTCAGAGATGCAAACTGCAGACACGAGGGTTGTAATTTGTTTGGATTCTGTTTACATTGCCTTTTTTTTCTACTCTTATACATTTTCATATACATCCCAGACTGAAAACATACATAATTTCAGGGTGCCTTTCTTATATATGTGTTTTCTAACTGATCTGCTCGCTTTAAGGTGAATCTCTCCACACACACACATACACACACACACACACACACACACACACACACATCGACCTGGCGCACAGACAAAAGCCTTGGATTGCTGCTCAAGTTCTGTCCACTGAGCTGCAGCTGTGATCGGTCCCACGCAGTCACCTTCCTCCAAACACACTTTCAAACACTAATTGGCCTTTGCACCGTGGAACCTCATAAAACTGCCAAAGAAAATAAACTGTCGTAATGAAGAACAACAACGTAATGGTTGATTTGGTCAATTTCCTGTGAAATATGATGTCACCGCATTGCTCTTTTAATTTGTTAGTAGCGTACACACCAGTTCACATCACTTCTTGTGCGCTCTGTTTAGCCTAGAATGGGGAATTTTCAGCTGGAGACACTGAGAGATGATTATTATTCTTTTTGTATTAGTTATGGAAAGCAACATAGCAGTGGTTGACATGTATACACTGGCAAAAACAAAGGAACACCATGTGACCATGAGTCAAACATGACATAAGACATAATATTATGTACATGAGGATATTTGGGTGGCTCTGTAAAAGAGTTAATACTCCTACATGGTAATCATCCACAATTATCATAACCGTCATGGGATCAATACTGCAAAAGATGGCAAGTGTCCACAATAGTTCCAATATAAATATGTTTTCTAACGTTAATTAGCTGGCAGAACAAAGACGTCCATCGAGAGAAGCAAAGATTCAGTATTGGTATGTGGGTTTATGAATAATCCAAATTTTAAAGGGGGACTCATCAGATTGCATCAACTCTGGGATGATGCTCTCATTTCCCAATTTGCTTTTAAACTTTTATCTTAAATGTTATGTGTAATTTATGGTTTTAATCTCATCTTAAAAATGCCTGTTTGCACAGTATTTTTAGGAGATTTAATATAGAAGCACTCCGAGCGGCGTTAATGTATAAAAAGTGCCATACAAACGAATTTGATGATTATGATAGCGTAGGCTAATTTAATATTTTAAGATGAGACGGTCGAATTTGTTTCCCAAAAAGGAAGAAACTCGTGTGACGTCATAACGTGTCCCTGCCTGCGTAGGAACCCTCAACATTTTGACGTCGGTTTTACGTGATTACGTCGGCCGCCTCAGCTGCTGTCCATCAGTTTTAGCATTTCATTTGTTCACACTTTTATCACCCAGACTTTTCAAAATAACGACACCGCGCACGGTCTTTAGCGCTCACATGTTGCACTTTATTCACTTTGACAGTTTGTTGAACGTTCTGTCACATGGTTCTTTAATTTGCAATTAGCGTTTACCTTTGTTTTTGATCCTCCTGAGCTCCTCTGGCAGAAAGCCTGAACCCAGCGAGAGCGGGCCGTTTAAGGACAGCCCACCAGAAGTGGAAGAACCCATTAGGCAGTTGGAAGAAAGGGGGGACAGCGAATACACTCCAATCTTCTTAAAGTCTCTTTGTATGGATTTGTGAAATTGCTGACCACTAATTCTTTACTTTCAAGGGATTTTCTTTGCTAGGTTGTTACTGTTTGGTTAGCTTGCGTGTGATTGATGTTTTATGTTAATTGTTTGTCAATATTTCCCTTTGTGTCTGTGTAGGACTCGTCCACGTCTATATAACCCTCGTGTGTGCCACATGGAAGTTTGATTTTATTGTGTTAAGATGAAACTCTACTTTGTTCATTGCTTAGTTGACATCCTTTGATTTATTTTTTTTGTGGGGCGTTTTTCTTCTTTTCATATTAGCCTTATTTACTTTGTCATTTCTTCTTGAATTTATCAACATTTTTCCCTTTTCACACCTTTTTGCTTTTATTTCTTCATCCCTCACAGTGATGAGTCTGCTCAGGTTACTAGTGCCTATTTTGTCTTCGGGCCCAAATAAGTCACATATTTCACCAAGTGATTCATCATTTTCACAACTTTAAGGACGCAAACGGCGAAACGCAGCCAAGAAAGTCATTAACTTAATTCGAAATAGATGACACTTGAGGCGAAGATAGATTGCTCTAATAAAGTCATGATTTGCCTTTGATTCTGTGACATTGTGTAACGCTCCGTTATGAAACCTCGCAAAGCTGCTGAGTTGGAGGAGAGGTCATTCTGTCCAAATATCACCGGCTGACAGCTGACATGTTGGGGCAGAGAGTTGCTCCTCTGAAGGAGAATCAGGTCTCTGGCCGGCTCTCAGCTTTTTTTTTTTTTGAAGCCGTGTCCTGAGGGGACAACATTGATGTCTTAGATCCAAGACGATACGATCAGACAGGAAAGGTTTTGGGCCCTGTGGTTTTGTGGAGCCTGCACGCAGACTTGAGGATGAGGACGTCCATCCGAGACAACACCTCAGACTGCGGTCGATAGTGAGCGTCCTTTGCCCTGGAGCTGAAACTGTTTTTGCAGTTTCATTTTTCATTGAATTTGGCTCCGATTTTTAATCCCCCAAAATAACTCTGCCCAAGACAATGCGACTTGGAAAAAATCTGACATCTTTGACAACAAACAAGGCCCGAGATGCTGTTTTTGCTGCCTGGATTCGAGGCTTCCACACAGATTTCATTATAATCGTTAGTCATGGGATAATATGCTCCTCATTAGACTGAACGTGTACCTAATAAAGTAACTGTACACATACTGAATATCAACAGGCCAGGAAAATATAACCTGGCTCACTTTCCATACTGAAAATGATCTCAGTTAAGTTATTGAATTCATTAAGAACGTCAATGATTCTTCTCATATTCACTAAGGCCAAAGTACCTGAAATAAACACGGTGTACTTGTGTGTGTGTGTGTGTGTGTGTGTTTTTCTCCTGTAAATCTCTCAAACTAAGCCAATAAATTCACCTCGGTGTTTCAAGTTTTGTCACAGATTCTTGTGTGTTTCACTTAGTGGCGCGGTCTCTTCCATTACGGTATGTTCCTGTCTGGACTGGTGTGAGAACAGTCGGCCTGATGGGGAAAGCACACCTCTGGAGATCAGCCCAGTCTGAGCCGTCATTTAGGGCGGG
>OMNV01017784.1:15628-30325 GCA_900303265.1 Brotula barbata
TCTAACACATATATATATATATATACACATATATATATATAGTAAGCATTTCATTATGATGATATCCTACTGATCATTTTAGAGAAAGAAAAAAATGATCTTCATTTATCAAAGCTTAGCTGTCTTTCTACAGAATAGAGAAAATAGCTACAAGAATTTCTAAAAACAAAAACCCCCAATGTTTATATTGTGGTATTATTTGTATTTGTATTTCAATTTTGTACGTATCAAGACTGAATGTGTGGATGAGTGTGTGTGTGAGTGTGTGTGTGTGTGTGTGTGTGTGTGTGTGTGACATGCATGCCACACACACACACGCACAAGCATTTGAGCATCTGCGTTCACCTTGTTGGAATCACCGGTCAAAATAAAACCTCAATCTGCTGTCACACATCTGTGATGTTCCAAATTCTACAATAAATGTTTTCTCCCTGTACAGCAACAGAAGCTGCTCCTTTTTCTTTACCGCTCACTTTAATGTTACATCTTACTCAAAGTCTTCACGTGGACACACCAGATTCTCACAGCCCCACACTCCTTATAATAATATTAATAATAAGTATTATTTACACAGAGTTTTACTGAAACACAAATTCATCCGTAGATGGTGACATAATGATAAATGGACTGCATTTATATAGCGCTTTTATAATATTTGCCTCCTATTCATACACACGTTCACACACCGACAGTCGAGGTAACCCACTCGCTCGTCGAGACCGGTTTTGGGTTCAGGGCCTTGCTCGGGGACGTTCCACATGGATGAGCGACATCGAACCAGCAACCCTTCAATCACCAGGAGACCACCTTACCACCTGATCCACGCCGCCAATGACCCTTTGACAGTGTTTTATACTCTACGCTTTTCTGATATACTCCAGTATTTTACAAATATAGCAGTAAGGGAAAATGACACTGTAATGGTTTTTTGTGCAGCAGATAGACGTTGTGCATTTGTACTAAATAATTTTGTTCCATCTTTACTTATTAAAGTAGCATAACAACAATAATAAGTTGACAGTCAGGCATGTAATAAAAAACGAATAAAGAACCTCCACAAAAGTAGAGTCAAGACTAAAATAGCTGAAAATGTTTAATAAATGCGATTTTTAAAAAGGACAATTTACTAATAAACGAACATATGAGTTCGGGTAGATCAAAAACAAAGGTCATACTTCCTGTACCGTTGTTTGTATTGAATTGTAGTGTAGTGACTTATTTAGAGGATTTAATGAAGAAGAAGTTAAGAAACATTAGCGATGTCGTTGACGTAAGTGACCTGACGCGTCATGAGATTTGGATGTTTCCAGCTGGTTGTCATGTTGGTATCAAACCTGGCAACCCTTTCTGCCCTGCACCGGAACCCATAAACGCCCCCGCCCTCATTCTTCCTCTACGGATGCTGCAGTGAAGTTGGACGCGCATGCGTACTTTCGGTCCTCTTTTTCTTGGAAGGTAAGTGTGGCATGGCGCGTGTTTCTGCCTAGAGGGGATAACGGACAACTTAGCACCGTTCACCGTGAGACAGCATCGTTTTTCTGCCGGTGATGCGCACGGTCAGCGCCCCGGGAGGCGGCCCGAGTAGTTCGTTGAGTTTCTCCGGCGCTGTGTTCGGCGGCGGCCAGGGTGTGGGGGTCCATGTTCAGCCCAATCAAAGACACATGCGGCCTGCAGCGGCGGCGCGCTCGCCGTAAACCGCTCGTCATTCTCTCCGTTAACGCCCGCATCCGAACCATCGGGGCTCCGTCGGTCCGTGTGGTACCGCACGGTTCTCCGTCACGGAGAATCCACCGGCCCCGGTCGACCGAGCGTCAGTCGGTGCCTCCGCTTCGAGCTGAGCTGAATGGACGCTCGCTGCTTTAGCCGCCGTTGTCGTGCATGAGCTAACGGCGCTCCGACGGCCGGAGAGGAGAGGAGAGCTCCGGTCGGAGAGCTCCGGTCGGAGAGCCCCGGCCGGTCGGAACCGTTTCCACCGAAACTCACTGCGGCTCTGGCCCAGGTTGGCGCCGTAAACCGCGGAAGGCGGATTAGTTGTTAGGAAATAGCCGAGTCGTGGAGTCGGTGTAGGCTAACCCCGCAGCGTGCGTGACGTTGCTTGTATTGACTTAGTACCGTTATCCGTCAACGTGAAGTCCACGGACGCACAAGGCCCCAGCGTGTCGGAGCTAATGCTAACCTGAGCGGGGAGGAAATGACTGATTGATGGCGGTTCGGGGAACTTGAGGCGTCGGGCTCTTCGGGGCCCTCTGCGGGGAAGCCGGGGGCTCCAACTGGTGTCCAAATCGATTTTTTAAATGTTGGCCTTCTCCTTTGACCCCATGATACGTGAGTTGGGCAAATAGTTCAGGGTTATTGGAAGATTTTTATTGATACGGTTCATGTTTTTGTTTTTTTGGGGGTTTTTAAAAAAAAAAAAAAAAAAATTAGGTTTTTGTTTTTAACAGTTATTGAATTTACACCGCAGAGGATGCATGAAAAATCTTTAGAAATACATCTTGTTCCAAAGCTGCTTAGCATCACTAAAATGGACAGGTGAAAGTCATTTTAATTTCTCTGGCCCTACATTGAATTCGGTACTGTCGGTATAACCTTAGAGGACAGTGGGCGTCTTTTGGACCCTGGTTAGGGACGTGATGAACTTTGAAATTGCCTCGATTCGGTACTTGTTTCCTTGGTAACATCTGATACCAAAAATAACTGAAGTGGACAAAGTGGTACAATGGACCCGCCTCACGTTGATCCAGGCCGGTTTTCGTACTTTCACGGTCGCGTTGTATGGCTCGATTTGAGGCCACGTGCTTCCTTGTTCAGGCCGGCCTCAATTTAGCCTGTGAGCCGTCGGCGAACGTGACGGGCGAAAAAGTGCTTTCCCTGAATTCCTGCATTAGTTTTTAAGTCTGCCAGCACAGAGGCCCCTGAGAGAGCAGTGATAATGGCTGCCTAAGCTCATTAGAGTCCCGAAGTTACATTTTAGAAGATGGCCTCTGGTGTACGGTCTGTATGTGAGGACGTTCGAGCGCGTTGATCCTTAGGGACGATGGACTCGGGGCCTGAGGATGCTACGGTTCAGCATCTCATTTACCTGCAGGTTTCCTGTCTGATTGGTCATTTCGTCCGTCGTTTAACCCCTAGAGTGCCTAACCACCCTTCCTAGTATATCTAGAGTCCTGAACTATCAGGGCCGAACTTGTAAGTTTTGTGACCGTAACATTGGCAGGAAATTTAATGAATGAAAATGCAGCATCAATAATGACTCTTTGGTGTTTTTGCGCTGACCAGAAACCTTTAAATAAAGTTATTTTCACGGTAATCAGCCTATAGTGTACATGTGGACTGTAAATAAACTAATTGGAGCAGTAAGGGGTTAATAAACGGACCGCACAGTGTGGTGCAATTTGGTGGTAAAGTGAGTATGACGGTTTTTCTTTTGTGGTTTTTTTTTCAGTGCTCCTGACACATCGCACCATGGCAGATCCCGAGCTTGACTTCCACACCGGCGAGTCTGGCGCCTCCGCCACCTATCCCATGCAGTGCTCTGCTCTGCGCAAGAACGGGCATGTGGTGCTGAAGGGACGTCCCTGCAAAATTGTGGAGATGTCAACCTCCAAGACTGGCAAGCACGGGCACGCCAAGGTAGGATGAAAGGTCTTTGTAGAGACTGGAGAAAAGTCTGGGCTCTTTATTGAAGATTATTAATCTCAGGCTTCCTGGTGCTTCTTATTACTGTCTTAAAACACCAGCCAGCTTCCACGTGATCACTTTGGTCTCAGGTCTGGGAGCCTGACCTGATTGGGATAATGACACAACCTGTTTTTGCCTGAATTACATCTTTCTAGTGTCAGCAAATTGAACAGAATCTTTGTAATTTCACATTATAATCCCATGGAGAAAGATTATTGGTGAGGTTTTCCTTCTTTCCAGACTCCTTATTTCTGTTGTTTTTTGTTTTTTTTCCCTCCAAACGGTTTAATAGAATTTGGTGCATACACAGAACATAAATGTGTCTGCGTGCTCCAAAGAAAAGAAAATCTCAATTTAGTTTTAGCAGGTTGGGTGCTTAAATGGTGATACATTAATTGGTTTAACCACTTCCTGCTATTGCAGTTCTTATTTCTTTATGAATTTTTTCTCGATGCTGGATGTTTTTGATCTCATTTAGAATACATTCTGACACAGCCTAGTAGAAAAGAATCATACAGGAAGTTGTATTGTACCAGCAGCGTTATGTCGCCATGAAATGTGGTTTAGCCACATTTTGCTCATATTCCGTTTGTGTATATTGAGTTTAATGTTGAAGATGACACGTTTAATGAAGGGAACATTGTGTTGTAGGTTAACATGGTGGGTATTGACATCTTCACCAACAAGAAGTATGAAGATATGTGCCCCTCCACCCACAACATGGATGTGCCCTCCATCAAGAGGACAGACTACCAGGTAACCAAAGAATGCACTTAAACAGGCCGCATGACCTCCGGCACACCGGCCGCTTTCTTACTGCCAAGGCAGTTTATTTCAGTGAATATTGGCAATTTTGACTAGGTGAACGCACATGAATAAGTAACGATAGACATTAAAATGAAAAGTATTTAAATAAAGAATGGCGACATACACTGAAGCTTTAGCATCTTGTACCTGTCCTTTTTACACAGTCTAATAAAACAGCAGTCCTTTTTACTCTTCTGCTGTACCTCGGATGGGCTGCTGGAACATTCTAGGTTCGCTCCGCCCTGTTCAGCAGCTACGTTTAAAGTCTCATACACACCACGACACTTTCCTTGTGGTTTGATTACCTAGTGATCTTGGTGTGTTGAGATTCTCACACCACGTGACTGATGTCTACCATCAGTCATGAGACACTACATGATCTGAGTAACATTTAATCAGAAGAGTTCACACCGTGGGGACACCGGACCACAGGTCAGCAGGAAGTATCTTCATGGTCTGCAGATATTGGGACCACTATCGTGTAACGTGCATGAGCTGAAATACTCGTGGTGCATCTCGGCGTCACGGCGTTTGCGTCAGACGCAGGCACGTTCTGTGCACGCTGAATCTCAGTAGCTTGGTGTCCTGTAGTCTTTTGGGAGTGAAATATGCACAAAGGTTGCATGAGCACCTGTCTGTTGGGATCTAAAGGCTTCTGTAGGCCAGCTGGTGGACAGTGGGGAACTCCCATCCCCCCCCCTCCCCCACCCCCTGAACCCAGGCTGGGCAGGTCAGCTTTCTGGCCCAGTAGTGTGTCTAAACCTGGGGTTTGGACTGGAATAGATCCCAGGGCCGTGGTATGAAGAAGATGCAGTGCCCCTGTCTGGATCCTGAATGTGCTCCACTCACGTGTCGTCATACCCACAAACCCCCTGCAGCAGATCTAAGCTGCTATAAATAGAACTTCTCCGAAAAAGTAAATTGAATACGAATTGCACATTGAGGAAAAGAACTACAAACTCAGAGACGGCAACAAATTTAACAACACTTGGAAGCGACAGTAATCTGATGAAGCAGCAGCAGTACATTTTATGTAAAACAGTTGGAATATCTTACAGATTACATTTTGAGGTTTGAAGAATTGTGACGTGTTCTGTAGAACCGATGAAGGTTAACGGGGCATAACAATTTATTATTTCAGTTAACGATTAACAATAATAACAATAGAAATATATGCAATATTGTAACTTGAGTTGTTTTTATTTGTCTTTTATGATTTTGTCGTAATTCCTTGAATACCTTTTTTTAATTTGTTCTACAGTTATCATTCTGGGAGAATCTAATCCCTCCTTGTTTTTCTTTCCAGTTGGTTAACATCAATGAAAGCTACATGTCCTTGCTGAGTGACAACGGCGAGATCAGGGAGGACCTGCGTGTCCCTGAGAATGAAGTGGGCAAGGAAATCGAGGCGAAGTTTGACGCTGGTGATGACTTCATGGTGAGTGGACACGTTCCCCACTTTCCACTTCTGTCTGAACCTTTTTTTTTATACAACAAATGTCAGTGAGTGAGTTTTTAAAATGTAAAATGCTTCCATGCCCTCGAACAGTGTTAAATTATCACTGTTTAGCCTGTGACATAGATAAAGATACAACTTGTGTATTTGTGTCCGAGTAGGGTTCAGTCAAATGTGTTTATGGACCATGGAGGTCCAACTTCCAGTTTTAAAAGTCAGCTGTGCCCTTTTAAAATCAGCTTTCTCTCCCCACGTCCTGTAAACACTTAAATGCATTGGAAACGACAACTGGTGCACAGTGAAACTTTCTTTACTTCAGTATGTAGACATGTAGAACCGTCTCCATTCATTTCTAATCAAATGATCCCGTCCTTATCCTATGGGTGTCAGCCTGTGATTCCGTGTGAGGGATACTCTGAACGCAGGAATCCTTCACTTCGTCAGGTTTATTTATTTTTCTCTTAGGGCAGTTGATCCAAATGTTCAGAGTACTGACATGTAAATGTACCGATGGTGTGTGTGTGTGTGTGTGTATTTTGTGAGGACTGACCCCAACTTGCCCCGTGCCCACACAGGTCACCGTGCTTTCTGCCATGGGGGAGGAATGTGCCGTCGGTACCAAGGTGTTGACCAACAAATAAGGAGACGGACTCTGCTGCCCAGGCAACAAGCACCACCCACTACCAGTCTCTGCATTCTCATTGGTTCTTCACCAAAGCCTTCAGACAACCTCAATCATTCTGTTATTGATCCATTATTCTTCTTCTTTTCCCTCCCCTTTACTTTGCTGTTGGGATGCTCCACTGCAGCTTGCTGCGGTGGCCTCGCCTGATCACTGAGGTTCTGTTTGGTAACAATCGACTTTATATAAAACAACTTAAAAAATCACGCTCACTTGCTCTTTTCTGCTTTATTTTTTTGTCTTTTCACCACTCACATTCCTGAATGTTTGAATAACAACGGGATTCAGCTTTTGTATGATTATTTTTTTAAATTTTCTTTCGATTGAATCTAGCGGGTCTAAAAGCCTTTCAGAGGGAGGGGAGGGGTGGATTTTTGTCATTACAGCAGTTGGAGGGAAGCCCCACCCCCCGTAGTTTACATACTCTGGTTTAGGTCGTTCCCCTCGCAGCCACCCTGCTTCCCAGCATGGCCTTTGCTCCGGTTCCTGCGTGGTTTGAGCTGGACGTCTGTTCAACGCACAAACGTCGGGAACGAAGGTGGCAAGCACTTAAGAGCACTTGAGGTCACCCCAGCATGTCAAAGCTCTAAAACCGAGAACATTTTTTCCCCTCAGGCGAGCAGAAAAAAACTTCAGTGATTAACCCTTGTGTCGGTAGTGTGATGGGTGCGAGGGTCACACCTCCGCTCGACGGGGCCTCGCCCCAGCCATCCCCCAGAATAAAAGGAGTGTTACTTTTTGCGTGTAGCAGCGTGGGCCTCCGAAACAGAGGAGGCAGCTTTGCAGTGAGGTGTTTTTTTTTTTTCTTTCCAGGGCGGGTTGGGCTGAGTGGTAGAGTTGCAAAGTTTTTGTTCACTCGAGGCCTTTGTCACCTGACTGGAGATGGCAACAATAAAACGTTATTCAAATGGACAAAAACAGAAAATGTCTGTCTGGTTTTGTGTCTGAAGCATATTTTCTGTTTTCACGCAGAAAACGTAGAAATATTGAATCAAATTGAAAGGTCCTGATGAGGCTAAACAAACATTAAATCACCATAAACCTTTGTGAAAAATATGACCCAACACTCATAAAAACTAAAGGCATAGTTTGTATATCAGTTCCAGCTCAGTAACAGATATTCAAATCCATTTTCATTCACGGTGTTTGTCCCCTGATGGTTGCTGCTGTTCTCTGCCACGTGTGGAGTCGTTCCAAACCGGTCTGTATCTGACCACTGTGCACAACCTGTACTTCCTTGATCAGAGGAGAGGCTGCTGTCATGCGAGATGAACATTAGAATGACACAAAGTGTGCTCAGACAATCATTACACTTTGACTTTTAAAACACTTTGCTGGCTATAAGGGTTACACAACTGGACAAAGTCATCTAAATCATGGTGGCTCATCCTGCAGCTACAAGACACAACTCATAAGATCATGACATATCTATCAAAGTCAGCTCTGTGATCTGTTTCAGTTCAAAGGTCAATTGGTGTCAGGTGTGAACCGTGGTGGATTCTGTGAAGATAGGAAAAACAAAATTCATCTACCACCGAACATCCAAACTCCAAATGTCCTCAAATTTGGACATCAGATTGAACATCATCATTGACTGCCTGAAATGGATGTTCAGGCAACTGCTGCTGTCCACTTTTGGACTCGGTTAAGAGTAAAAAAAGATAATTCAGAAATTAGATCAATTTTCTGGACTTTTAACACATGGGCCCTCTGTCTGTGTCCTTTAAAGTGGAGACAATCAGCATTAATATGTTACCATGGAGAACAGCATGTCAGCTGGGCTCAGAGTGGAGAGGAAAAGGAAACGGACTGATGATCCTGCCCCGTGCAGGAAAAGGATCCTGATCCTGCTCTTGACTATGTTGACTGTTTATTGGTACACTTGTTGTATCTTTTGCAGCGTGATATCGAAAACAGATCAGCCACATGAAGATGAGCTTGAAGTGGTCTTACTGACAGTGAAGAAGTCAGCGAGCAATGTTAATGTGAGGATGACTCATCGCCTTCATCCTGCAGGCTGATTCACAAATGGCCCCACAGTGGAGAAAAATGTGTCACTGATGAGTGTTCGTGTGAGTGAATGATTGACAGGGTCATCATCAGGGGTCTGTGTGCTGCTGGTCTTTGGACCCTCATGTGACACAAACACCTGTAGCTGGTAAGCCAGTTGCAGTCATTTTAACCCACCCTATACAGACTGACGAATCCAGTCACACCTACTCACACTTATGGTCATTTTGGATATTGCAATTCACATTAGCTGCATGTCTTTGGAGGTGGGCGGAGTCACGTCACAGTCTGTCTCATTGTGACTGTATAAACCTACAGTATTAACCCAAGCTCTGTGTATTGATTTCTTAATCTTCGTATAATACTCAATATTATAATACTAATATATGTTACTGTTAAAAAAAAACCGGTTTCAGCTCTTTATGAACGGAACATTTTATTGGAGTAATTTCCTTAGTAATATTGACATGAAAAAGGTTTGGTTCTTCCCACAAAGTTCCTTCCAACAAATGCGATGAAAGATGTTCCATTTTAGTTGATCTGTAGATTCTATAGAGCAAAACACTTCTTAAAAAAATAGTGACGTAGATGTGAACTGCTCTTATTGTGAATTGTTTCCTGTATTGTATTTTGGTCTTGTAATGCACATGAACTGTGGAAAGATGTTAACAATTTTATAGCTGACAATATTTTCCTTATATTGTGCTTTTTACTGTTGATCACTCACTCACAAAACAAAAAAAGCAATGAAAATATCGAATGTGTGAACCAAAGGGTTTCCATATTTGGTCAGGCGCGTTTCGGACTCCGCGGTGACCTCATTGATCGCGTCACTTCCGTTCCTTTCTCTCTCTCGTCCTCCCGCTCATCATGGCGCCGGTATGTATCGTTAGCTGCAGCTGAATATTCACCGTTTACCACATATTTTCCATTTTGTGGCTACTTCCCTTTTTCATTCACAGTTACTGTGAACAGTGAACGTGCAGCTCGCGTACTGAGCAGTTTTTATATTCACATGTTCATGTCAAAGCCCGAAGCTAGCTGTGTTAGCATTAGCCTTTACACGTGTACCAGCGGTGAGAGGAGAAAGGCGTTTTAAAATCTCTTTATCTATCTCAGATTAAAATCATAATCTGAGTTTTTACGTTTAGATTATGGGCCATGTGTGTGAATTTGGCGTCTGGTATGCTAAAATCGAGACAAGAAAAAATGTTGCCTTATTAATGAGCATCGGAAAGTTAACATTTTCAGCTAAATTGTCAATTGAACGTGATGTGTTTACAGGAAACAGAGATATAAAATTTCAAAAAATCCGTTATAGCTAACTTTTTAAACGATTTAGCTGACGACAAATGCCCAGAATGCATCTTGATCCTACTTTGAATTTATTTTCAAAATTTTGAGTCGTTTGGGCATCATGACCGCTTAAGATCCTTAAACTGAATCCAACACACATGTCAAGACACTTTGTACTTGGAGTAAAGAAGAAAAAAACATATAATAGCAGGTTAATGGCATCACATTAGCACTGTCACAACTGGAGCTGGAAAAATAAGAGTGGACCACACAAATAGTGAAATGTCAAAGTGACAAATCTAAAGAGACCCCAGACCAGAGTTCCTAGACAAGCTAAGTCCTTGAATGCTCTTAATGGTGGTGGACAGCCCCAAAGTCGTCCGTCTGGAAGCTTAGATGAAAACTGTTAGTGTTGGGCAGTATAATTCTCCTGTTGAGTTTGCGAATAAAAAGGGGGTCTCGTGTGAGATCCATACATAACATTCACTCTGTTCTACCATGTAACCAAAAAAAATGGATTGTTGTCTTGGTTCTCATACATTTTTCTGCTCCTGTTGCCCCTCACAGCTCAAAGCAAAGAGGCAAACTTTGGTGAAGAAGAAGGCCAAAAAAGGAGCCATATGGAAGTTCACCTTGGACCTGACTCATCCTGTGGAGGATGGGATCCTGGATTCAGCTAACTTTGTACGTCTTGTACTCAGACAGATAAAATAATGTTCAGTTTTTCTCAGGGAAACAATTTCTTGATGCAGTAACACTCCTACCTCAAAAACAATCTTCTTTACCAGACTCAGAACTTGTCAGTTAGCATGCTGCAGGCAACTCCATCTACAAATTTGTCCAGACCACCTGACCTACCACCAATGTCACAACAACTTGACTAAAATGTATCTTGGTTTGATTTACTTTCTGTTCGTTTAGTCATGATGAATCTACCGTTAAATTAAAACAGCACATTAACAGATCTTAACATTTATGTTCAGTGTGTCTGCTTGTGGATGGCACATTTGGACCCTCTGTGTTGGTCATGTGGTCAAATAAGTTTTGTAAATGGAGTCGCTTCCTGTTTTCTACAGTTAGAAAATGTGAGGTTTAGGTTAGGACATGATGTTTGCCTGTAAAGGGCAACTGCGGACAGCTAACCTGCGTATGGACTAGGGCCCCCTTCCCTAGTGTCACTGTGCTGTGTCCAATAGGAAAGCTTCCTCAAAGAGAGGATCAAGGTCAACGGGAAGACTGGCAACTTGGGAAACATTGTGCAGGTCGGCCGCATGAAGAATAAGATCAATGTCACGTCTGAGAAACAGTTCTCCAAGAGGTGAGAGAGACGCACAGCGCACAGGAAACGCATAGTGCCACAAAAAAAAAAGACAACTGCTATAACTCTATTAAAATTATGCTTCAATGCTGATATTACCCAAGATAAATACTTGTACTATCACTGTATTGAGTAAATCTTCTACACCTCCAACAGGTATCTCAAGTACCTGACCAAAAAGTACCTGAAGAAGAATAACCTCCGTGATTGGCTGAGAGTGGTGGCGTCCGACAGGGAGACGTACGAGCTTCGCTACTTCCAGATCAGCCAAGATGACGAAGAGTCTGAGGCCGACGAGTGAACGCAGCAGATGGAGTGAGACAGGAAATAAATGTAGAAAAAGAAAAACACACTTTGGTCTTGTTTTGATCACTTTGGGGTGAAATTTTCTGTGGTGAACGCTGAGAGGAGATATTTACAGTGATAATCCTTTACTTGACTATAAATCTACATTCAGCACCAGGTTTTTGTTGTAAAGGTCACTCAGGTGGATGCACCTCTAATTATCAGTTACACGTTATGAGGAAGAATGTGACATGTGTGAGTGTTTTAATCAACTTAAATATCAGAGGATAAATGCTAAAGAGTCAGAATTAATGTAAGAATAAAGAGCAATTTTAGGAAACAAAAAAGCTTCAAGGAGCCAAAAATAAGGTGTTGATATTTCTGGAAATAAGTTTGAATGTTACAAGGCACTAATTAATTTTTTTATCTGTAAATTTACGTGAAGACATTTGTCCAGTGGGTGCTGGAGGACGAGCTCTGACTGCAGAAAACAAATGATGTAATTTCTAAAGTACTTTTTTTTCCCCAAAGCTCTTTACAATGTTTCCCTCACATTCACCCATTCACACACACATTCACACACCAACAGCCGAGTTAACCACGCAAGGCCCACTCGCTTGTTGGGAGCAATTTGGGGTCAGGGTCTTGCTCAGGGACCTTTTGACAAGGAGGAGCAGCGGATCGAACCACCAACCCTTTGATCACTAAGCTGCTACGGCCCCACGTCCAAAATATTTCACAAAACAGCAAAAAACTTATCGGTTTTATGTACAATTCTTTTGACACTAGAATAAATCTGATGCAGGTTTAAGATGTAAAGTCAGGGTGGGGAACTTTTGTCCACTAGGGGGTGGTGAAGCAAAATTCTTGGGTGTTGGAGGACTGCCTATCAGTGACAGTTGGATGAGTCAAAGCTCAATGTTTCCATCAGCTCACAGGTCTGTAATACATGTCATCACAGAGACGTCAGTGAAGACTGGATTAATTAGGAAAACTTCATGTCTTCATGACATATTAACACCTGAAATGTACGATCAACGATTTCTGCAATATGGAAGACATGAAAGGAATGAAGGAATTGCCTCATTGAAGTGGGTTTAACCATCAAACATTGGAATGAAATGCACAAAACCTGTTCCTAAATTAGTATAAATCTACTTTGTTTCAATGTAGCTAGCGGAGAAACATTTGCCCAGTGAGAACATCTGTGTGTGTACGGACCCTAATAAAATGAGCCGTAAGACACTCTAGAATGGACGTGATCATTTTTAAATTGGTATTCAAATATCTTTGCATTATTGATTAAATTGTTCAATACGTGATTAGTAATCAATTAAGAGTTTTACAAAATGTTAAGACATTCAGGTCCTGTTGTGAAATTCCTCCTTTTATGTATAAGTAATTGTTACTGAAGTATTATGTAGACATGACCTGAAACAGGAGAGTCTCTTACCTGTGTGTGTGTGTGTGTGTGTGTGTGTATGTGTATGTGTATGTGTATGTGTATCTGGATCGCCTCCTGTTCATCTGTTGTGTGTAAAACTCAGTCTTTCAGGAATGTGTCCATACACAGCTGTTCCTGGTAGTCCTCCTGATCCTACCCTGAACATTGGACCGTTACCTTGTCTGCCTGCTAGTTCTTCTTTCTGGCTCTCAGAAGACATCAACTGATTCTTCAGGAGAGCTGGAATATTCAAGCTACATATTGCTTTACATCTTGTTTTAGCTGCGACTGGAAAATGAAACGGAGTAATGGAAGTTTCACCGGATTCAGGGTTTCTGGTTATTTTCTAGATATTTGGAGGAAGAAAACATCATTGAGACTCTTTGGTGTCTTTGTCCTCTGTCATGATGACAGTGTTCATAGATGATCATCTCGAGGTTTTGTCCAGGGAAACATTAAATGCACAACTTTTGTCTTTGTTAAAGACAAATTTGTACAATTACACACAAGTATCATCTGAAACACAAAAATGAGAAATTTGCGATTTTTGACAGCTTTCACCCTTGATAGATATCCTGCTTCTTCTAAAGCAACCTACCAAAGACATGCACAATGTCACGTGTAGATTCATTTTAAAAGTACAAACTTAACACACACATACACACGCACAGCCTGGGTTGTGTTGAATAATGAATGGGATCGGTGACATGGGTGCAGGTGTGAATAATTAACTGTATGCTCTGTCTCCTCTTGTTCTTCTTTCAGACCTGCAGAGGACATGGACTGACTCAAGGCCTCTTCATCCTCCTCTGCCTCAGGACCAAACACAGTGAGTCTGTTTTACGCTTCTCTCTTTCAATCTGAGCATTTTGACTATTTTATATTACATTCACAAGGGAACAGAATCCAGGAAATATTTAGCAAACCCACCATAGATTGCTGACTGAGGCGTAAAAATTTGCATCACTGTCTGTCTGTCTGTCTGTCTGATTGTCAGCTCAGACAAGGATTAAAGCATCCTAGAATGCCACAATTGCCCATTCAGAATAACACATAATAGAAAGACTTATAATCCAAAATACGTTCAATTTATGTCAGAAAAAATCTAAAAGTTTGCACAGAGCTGCAATTCTTGTGGTAAGTCACTGATTGATAAGCTCTCAATCCACACTTATGACTGCTTTCACCAACTTATGTCGTAATTTTACAGACAAGGAATCGTTTACTAAAAATATTAGAATTGTGCGTATAATCTGTTTTGATTTTCCAGAATGAATACACTAACGTGTAGTTTATCATGTAGCGTGTTTATGGCGTATTATAATATAAGTCTGAGTCAGGATAGTTCTGTATTGGTTGTAGTAGTGTTCTCTGCCTTCAGCTGACTGTTGCAGCTTTCCACTGTGAAAGCCGATCACTGCTCTTCATCAATGTTTCAGGCAGCGAGTCTCGCTCTACTGAGTGAGGAGAACCGCTGATGGTATCCCATCATCCCCCCGCTGGGCCACACCCTCGGCGTTTGACCCGTGTTGGCTTCATTTTCACTCATCCTAATCAATACGCCTCAGACACCACATCCTCTCCTGCTCCTGTTGAGCTAGAGAGTTAGGAGGAAAGACAGCGTATCCTTCCTAACACTTCTCATACGTCACTTTATAAAGTCTGCATCATTTTCCCGGCAACGTCAGGTCTGACACCATTTATGAAAGGTTAACCAG
>OMNV01017803.1:5239-19694 GCA_900303265.1 Brotula barbata
GGGAGGGGGAGTATTATTGGAAACCAGATGATGGGAAGAAGAGAGGAAAGTCCGGTTCGGGCCAGACGCCCGGAGCACTTAGGATCGAGCGGATGGCTAACGAGGAGAAGAGGAGGAATGGATGCAGAGGGCAGCGAGGTCTGGTTTTGATTATCGGTTTCAGGACGGAGCAGGAGCTGTGGCCTGCCAAGGTCGTGCATCATCCCACGCCTGCCTTGTCTCATTTGGGTTACTGCCACGGCAAACGTCCATTCAGCATTATCGGAGACAAACGAGGGCAAACGCCTCTCAAGGTCAACAACCACCTCCACGCGGGCCGCGGGGGGCCGTCGTTCTAATTCCTTATACACTTAGAGTAATTAAAACCCATCAGAAAGACGAGAGGAAGTCGATGGCATTTTTTTGAAACTGCTAATGAGATGCTAATTTTCTGGCCCGCCAGGACCCGGGTGTGAGGAACTCAAGGACACAAAAGACGGTTCGCTCATGCCGTGGACGCCGTGGTGCCGCGCGGCAAACGGCGCGACCTCGTAGATATTTGGGAACTCTGCGAGCGCCGCGGGCCGCCCGACGTCTTTATGTTTGATGAAAAGAGAGAAGCCGTCTTTCAGGCTCGTTCCAAACTCCTGATCATTTACAGAGCATCGCTCCTGGGAGTGCGGCGTAAAGTGCAGAAAGCCCCCCCGCCTTGCAGCAACCGCTGAAGACGTACAGATTGCCCTCATGCTGTCTGAAAGTAGTCCAAGTCAGACCTGTTTTCCAACACCCCACTGTGCCAGCCTTCTATGGACTCATTGAGTCATTCCAGGGGCACCGAGCTGGCTGTCCCACTTTTTCACCACATATCACAGAGACTCTCTGATATCTGCACACCCACACTTTCTTCCCCACATATTACCCCACATACTTGATTTTATAAGCAATCGAGCCAATCCTGTACTCTCATGTTTATTAATTGGACGTGCACTCTGGACTTCAGAGCGGCTCTCCCGTGGGTCGGGCCTCTGTTCAGGTTCCCTCAGGGTGCCGACGAGCAGCAGCGTGTGATGAAATTGAGCAGACAGCGGTGTGGGCTGCACTCTCCACCGGCGGTGCAGTTATACAGGCTCATTCTACGAGGTGTCATTTTATACAACCTCTGTACAACAACACGCACAAAGATCCCAGACGTAACGCTCACCAATCAGGGTGATGATGGAAACACACTCACACAGGGTGACGACCCACAACACAACAGCAAATGACTGAAAAAAAGGAGAGAATTTAATTCAAGCCCAAAACTCAAGCTGAATGTAAAAGAAAGTGTCATATTTAATTCAAAATAAATAGCTGAGAAGGAGAAAATTCATTGTACCACAGCAGCGAGTTTTACCGTCATTGTGTCCTGACACTCAGAATAAAATAACAAGATAAGGAAAATCAATAACATATCGATGCGTGAAGAGGTGAGACATGAAATAACTTCTTTCAACGTTTTAGGCTCTGAGTGTCTCACACTCTGGGACAAATGTCCAAGGTCTCTCAGAGTTGGGGAGAGAGAACCAGTATGTCAAAAATGTCTTGAATTGTAAAAACAAATTCAGGGACGCCAGAAAAGAATTTCAAAGGCAGATGTTTAAAAAGGTGTTTGGACTTTTTCTTTTCTTTTCAGGGACATTTTCACATATTGTCTCCCTAATAAATGAAAGACATTGACAGAAACACAAACAGAAAGGGTCCTAAAATTGAACCCAGAGGTTCACCACGGATGAAGAGGAACTATTTTGTATTTTTACCGAAAAGTAAAATCTAAACCACCAGAGGACAAAACCCAATGAGACCAGTCCAGTCCTGATGAAGGAGTGGTCTACATATCAAAGGAGGAACGGAATGATAGAAGAAAGTTTAAGCTCGGGAGATTTGGTGCTGATTCTTAAATTAAGGAATGTCGTCTTGACTTCTCATAAACATTCTAGAATTCCTATTTTTGCAGCCAAGTGAAATATGATCAGATAACAAAGAAACCCCCCAGCTCCTCATCATCAACAGGGCTGAAGGACCCCTCGCTACGGAGAGACCATCAATTAGAGCTGCCAATCACCCAGAATGCCAGAAGATGATTGATTGATTTGGTTCCTGCTTTTATTAGGCCATTAGACGTCGGCGATGGAAAGGGAAGACGCAACACCAGGTATCTGATGACATCATACTATAAGCATCATACTGTAAGTCTGAGCCTCAGTCGGTAACGCTCTCTCTCTTAGCATCTTTCCAAATGATGTTCCAGGTGGAGCCCGGGTGAGATTTGTATTTGCGTTCCCTTTCATGTCGCCGACCGCTTCGCTCCGCATTTGTTCCCAAGCCTGCAACGAAAACAGCATATCGAGTTGATCTTCAGCCTGCTCGATGACGTGCAGCCGCCCATACTAATACAGCCATCACGAATATCAGTCCTCATAATTTACTAAATTAAATTCGCAGCATGCACACGATCAGCTCCTCATTTGAAAAGATTAGATTTAAAGATGAGCATCCTCCACAGGTTTGGAGATTCTCATTTTGAACGAAATTGACAACATCGGGCCATTCAGCGCCAGGCAATTGCAGGAAAGCGGGGGAAGATGGTGTTATGATCTCCCTAATGTGAATCAAAATGAAATCTAAGGCTGTCACAAATCAAAGAGGATGCTGCAGCTCATCCATTCCACAGTTCTCTGGTGTCTTTCGCTGCCAAAGTACCCAGGGTTCGGCTCAGGCTCATTTCATTGTGGAATGACATGAAAGGTTCAGAGCATGGGACACGCGCCATTAGAAATTCCTAATGCCTTACCTGTTTCCTGGTATTGATCTTTAAGAGCGGCCTAGCGTTAAAGCGGCCTGTCATCTACCAGCTTTAAAAACAAAAGACACACAGAGCCATTACTTTTTCTGTTGTTTTGGAGAAGTTGACTTCAAAAGGGCGAGAAAACCTCTGGTGGAGTCTGAGGCTTGGGAAACGGAGCGAGGGGCAGGTGGAGCGAGGAGGCGAAGGGATAGAAGGAGCACTCAGAGTGGGGAGACGGAGGAGAGGAGAGGGGAGGCCCTTTGATCTCTGGCAGGAGCGAGAGCCGAAGAACAGAGGAGACAGAGAGCGGCAAAGAAGGTTGCAAACAAGGCGCACGCTCAATTCCCAGAGTGGAGCGATGGAGAACGAAAGACAGATGGAGAGAGAGCCAAGAAGACAAGGAGAGATTGAGAGAGCGAAAGAAAGAGAGAGAGAGAGAGAGGGAGGATGAAAATGAAGTAGAGGGAAACAGATAAGACCAGGATGTTAAAAGGATTTGAGTTCAGAGCCGTTTGGGGAGTTCTGCCCAGCTCTATGCTAAAGCAATTAGTATTGAACCCCTTCTAGGAAACGGCAACCAAACCGCAGCGGCAGGCTCTAACACAGTTAGCGTCTAACAACCAAGTCAAGCAAACCCCCTGGTCCCCATTAAACTTCACGTTTTAATTGGCATGTCGGGATGGAGCCGCGTGTGTTTCGCAACCCGTGAGTGTACGCTCTCAAAAATCCGGCCCGGAGAATCCATCGCGCCGCACTTCAAGGTAAAACGCCCCAGACAGCAAACAGTTAGTGCAGCCCCACAGAGTGGCCCGCGCGCAAACAAACATACTTTATACGGAAAAGTCGGCGCTCACAATGCCACAAAGTGGACGAAAACAAGCAACTCTTAACTCTGTTCATTATTCAGCGATCGCAGTAAGAAACGAGTTAGATGAGCAGTCAAAGCCACGCAGCGAAACAACACGATTTACAGATCATTTACGTCCAAACTGGGTCAGGACATTAGTCCTCAGACGGTCCATAATCCACATTAACACACCTCTGACAGCTCCCTTCATGAGGGTATCATAGCAGTCAGACACAAATATGTTCACGGCTGCTTCTGTTGGTGTTTGCAGAGGATGTTTCAGCAGGAAATGTGGGTTGTTTTTCTTTGACATCCCACTCTGACTTCCCACCGAGAGCCTCCTTGTAGCAGTTTGCTGCTTGTGAAGTGTCTGAGAGTAGAAAGCGGCACATTTGTCAAGCAGAGAAAACAGACAAACAGGTGAAGAGCAGCAGCAGAATCACCACCAAATCGCAGCCAGTACATCCGTGCAACGTTCAAAGTCCACAAACATGTGGGATTTTACAGCACCGGTCCCAGCGGAGCCGACCGGAGGAGCCTTCGCTTCTTTATACGTCGATAAAAGTCGACAACATTGTCGTGACTCAGAGATGTCAGGTCAGGCTATTTATGAAAAATCCAACACAGAGATGTGAGTGAAAAGTAAAACTCTATCAAATGACTGAGGTGATTTTTAGACAGAAGAGTGACGAATGATGACTTAAACGTACTAAATCCATTAGTATGCCTTATTAGTAAGAAGTGGCAAAACCTCAGAGACGAAGCTGAGAGACACAAGTGGAATGAAATGAAATAGACCCAGCATGCACTCTGTTATGCATGCCTAAGTGGTATCATTTGGGATTTTATTTAGCCTCCAGATCCCTCTCAGTTCTTTAAAGCAAGAAACCCACAAGAAAATGTTGATTTGATAGTGACACACAGTTCCTGCTGACTTTTCAGTGTCACAGCCGCGCTGCAAATATCCGACTCCACCGTCATTAGAGCAGGTGACATCTTCCCACTGTTCAATCATCGACTTTCAGCGTCACCTGTCTGCCGTGGATTCGTTTCCTCTGTCTGAGCTGACAGGAGCAGAACTGAGGAACCATTTTCCACACTACCGTTACACAGAGCGTCTATTTTGAACACTTGTAGCCTCTCTCTGAGCTTCAAATAGTCCTTCCAGTCTCCTCTGACCCCTATCATCTCAGTGTGTGTGTGTGTTTGTGTGTGTGTTGCTGACTGGCGGTTTTCATTCTGGGCACAACAGTGACTGCAGTGCGCCAAACTCTCAGGAGGTCCACGCTGAGAGACGTCTGGCACTGACAAATCACACACACGTAAAGTCACTCAGACCTCACACAACATTCAGCCGAGCCGCTCAACGTGTCTGCTTTAAGTCTCGCAAACTTTATTTACAGTTCACTCACTCAAGACGAGACTCGTGTGGATGTTAAAACTGGATTCCGACCTCCTAATCAGGCAGATGTGTCCTCTGTTTGTAAACTCCTGCAGACACATCTGTGTCCACTGGGGGCAGCGTCCCACAATGTACACAAACCATAGAATATAGTATAATAAATTCATTCAAAACAGAAAAAGATCCATCTGTCTGCAATATTTCATCATATTTTCCTGTTTTCTTATCTTCTTATCTTTCAAACCCTCCTCTTAACAGGAAGTTTGGCAATTTGACCAATCAGAGCGTTCAGAGATTTGGAACCGTTTCCTCAAGACAACTCTGCACAGACGTTACATGAAATCTATAGAAGAATTTATCTGGGGTAAAAGACCAAAATTAAGCAGCGGTAAATGAATTTGCTGCAATCTGGAATGTATATGTATATATATATATATATATATACACACACGTATAAAAATATCACATTTTATTCACATTTTATTCATTTTGAACCCAGAACGCTGCATTCTCTTGAAGTTATTCATGTTTTCTGTTTTATTGATGGGAATGCATGGGGGAAAACATGATTTTTAGCATTTTGTTTGAAAAATGATTTTACAAACGCATTCTTCAAATATTAATCCCACTCATTCATGCGGTTTACTCTGCACTTTTGCCTTTTTTTGACAGCGTGTAGCGTATGTCAGCATGCCGCCTGCCTGGAGGAGGCGCCGTCACTGCACACACGTCCTCATCTTGATTTTATGATGTCAACGCGGGAATCGGCCCTTACCCTGGAATATGGCGGCGTTTTGGATGATGAGACGTTTGAGTTGAGCGCTGACAACCTGCAGACCAGACTCCATGTTGCTGCGGGCGGCCACCTGATAGCGCTCCTCCATCTTCCTGGAACAGCAGCTCAGGCTTTTGGTTTGGCAAACCTGCAGATCCGCACCTGGCAGGAAATCAAGAGAGACAGGACAGGAGTGTGGATCAGGGAATTTCCAAAAGGGAAGCGAATTCTTTCACACATAAAACCCTGCAGAGTCTCCGCAGCCAGAATGTGGCTAACGTGATTAACATGTGCTGACTCTCAGACTGTCAGGTAACAAACAACCCGTCCATCCTCAACAACACTGGAATTCAGCTTAAATTCAACTGAAAAGCCTCAAATCTCCAAAACACCAAAAGCATCAGGATGCATTCTGGGGAGATTTGTATAAAAGGATCTAGAATAAAGGGAATTTTAAGGGAAGCTGTCTTCTTCTGTGTGAAATTATCTTCTACTTGGTTCTGTGAGCAGAATTAAATGAGACAATACAAAACAGGTGGAATCGACTAAAAGTAATTGGATTCATTCTGGGGTTTTTATATGTGATTTTCTACACGATGTATTCAAATATTAATGAGAAAAAACCCTTGAAATGTACTAAAAATCTGGTAATTAACTTCACAGATGTGTGTTTCAAGGGTTAAACAGGCTAAAGCTTCAAATAAATGGTTCCTAAAACGGAGTTGTTTTGATGCACAGTCGAGCGATGCTCCACGTCTATGTAGTTTCCCTCAGAGATCAGCTCGGTCAACAGAAACTTCCCCGATTCCTGCAGCTACACTTTTCACACCAAAAGATCAAAAACGTATTTTTAGGCACAAAGATGAGAGCGGTGCGGCGTACAGACAAACAAACCGGCTTCGAGCACGCTCTCACACCGACGTCTTGGATGTACAACACCAAAACAGCCACGGGTAAGACCGCAGGTGATGGAACAACATCTCCGCACCTGACCGCTGACACCGAGGTCGGTTACACGAACGCACCAAATGATTGGATTCTCAGAGTTCTTCTGAAAAGGTCAGAAACGTAAGCCGGTGAAAGCAAAACTAAGGTGACGAAGGATGTTTCATTGGCCCACGCCGCCAAAAACGAGCAGATCAAAGCATAAATGCCCCGAAGAAATTAATTCAATCTGAAAAATCCCACTGAGCAGACAGATAAAGAGGACGCTGCTGGAATTTAGTGTGATCAAGGATAACCGACGTGAATCAGGGGCGGCTTTGTGTGATGCTGCGCTGAAGGATGTTGTGTACAAAGACTCACTAGGCAGGTTTTACTTTTAAAATTACCACTACTACAACCCTGGGAGTAATACACGCCTGGAAGTACCTGGACTGAATATCCTCTCTCACCTGCCCTTTGTAGCTTTCATCCACCCTCCTCCTCCTCCTCTTTCTCTCCTCTCCATGTTAAGTCAAGTCTAGTTTATTCGTATTGCAATATCACACATCCAATGTCTCAAAGGGCTTTACGGGCCCACACAACAAACGGTTCCCGGCCCAAGTCAGAGCTCTCCACGGAGAAAAAGCAGAATGAGCTCGGAAAAAAAGGAAAGAAACCTTGGGAGAGGAAATTCAAAGAGAGATTCCCTCTCCTCAAAAGGCCAGGTGGGACATGGGAGCGATATGTGGGAGGAATACAGGATACAAAACAGGAGAACATAAATACACTACGAAAGAGTCAGACAGACAGAGAGAGGGGGAGGGAGGGAGGGAGAGAGAGTCAGAGAGAGAGAGAGAGAGAGAGAGAGAGAGAGAGAGACACAGAGAGAGAGAGAGAGAGGGAGAGAGAGAGAGAGAGAGAGAGAGAGAGAGAGAGAGAGAGAGGGAGACAGAAAGACAGACAGAGAGGGAGAGAGAGAGAGAGAGGGAGAGAGAAAGAAAGAAAGAAAGACAGACAGACAGAGAGAGACAGAGAGAGAGAGAGAGAGAGAGAAAGAGAGAGAGAGAGCAAGCAGGACATCTGTGATGTCCACTCAGAACTCAGCCCCAAACACTTCCACACACACCCCCTGCTTGTTCCTCATCTCGATTTCAGGATGAAGGTGTGTGTTTGTGTGTGTTTGTGTGTGTGTGTGTGTGTGTTTGTTTGGTCTTTTTCCTCACCAGTCAGTCAAAGTCTGAAACCTGCAGATCTCCATCAGAGCCACATGCTGAGGGCCTCATAGTATCTCTGACTCTGATCATCCAGCTGATTGCTCGCAGCTGTGTGAGTCCCGTCTCCTCCCAGGAAGGGAAATGGAGTTTCTTTACTTTTGTAGTTCTTTTCCGATAACTTCCTGCTTGTAATGACTCCAAGTAGAGACGATCTGATCGAGCTCCAGGATCCGAAACAGGAATTCTGCTATCATCAGTGTCGATTCCAGAAGTAATGAATTCATAATTTTGTCCACTTCAGGGTTCTTTAATGGACTTTTCATATTAGTAACCCACTAATCATTGAATATACCACATAAAAACATTACATTAAAAAAAAAAAATCTGTTATATTTATCCATCCTATTTTAAGATTAGAAAAGATTCGATTTTTATTTGTTTGTTTACTTGTTTTGTGACCAAATAAGAAATAAAGGTCTCTCTCTCTCTCTCTCCGTCTCTCTCTCTCTCTCCCTCCATCCTAATATGCAGAGCAGTTCTCTCCAGGATCTCTCGCCTGAGAAGTGTCTGATTGACGGAGAGCTAAACAAATGTCAGCAGCGTTTCCCATGTCCAGCTGTTCCGTACTGACGGGTGTGTGTGTGTGTGTGCCTGCGTGTACGTGTGTCTTATTCGGTGCTGTGTTTGATGTTGATGTGAAAAGTGAATCCGTCCGTTGGTTTAAGTCTTTGTCTGACTGCGGTCTGTGTGTAACAGGGGAACAGCTGGGACGGGAAGGAGTCAGGGCAGAAACAAAGACGTAATCATTTATAATTACAAGCCGGCACCAGATTGACTGATCAGCACACACACACACCGCTTTGAGCGAGGCGGCGTAATAAGTGAAGCAACAATAAAACTGTCATGGAGCGCCCATTGTATGCACACTGACAGGCTCACTATCTTAAATAAATACCAACAAAGGACTCCTGACAGATACCATCAAATTAATTTCAGACGGCAGGGGCCAAATTATTAAGCTGTCAATAGCAGCCTAGGTGTGTGAGGGGGGAGGGGGGGACGGGGAATTGACAATTATCAGTTTCATGGCTTTGCAGACGATAAATGCCTTTTCATTACAGGAGTTCCAGAGCAGAGGAGGGATCAGCAGATTCACCCGTAATGAAATGACAGCGTCTAAATAAAGCTTCCTCTGACTGACAGGACGCCCGGGTACCAACTTCCTGTTCTCCTCCGCTTTGGGCTCGGCTCCCGTTCACCTCCCGCCTCTCCCCTCGTGCCTCGGAGCTTTACTTCACCTACCTTCATCCGAAGCGACCCTCCCAGCTCCCCCCACGTCCTCCCATCAGACTCTTACGAGTTCATTACTCCATTTTTGTGTCCTGATGGCCAATTTGCCCAGACAAAATGAAGACAGACAAGGTGTGGGCCAGGAGCAATTTACATGGAAATGTGTTCAACTCAGTTCAAGGTGACGCCGTTAAACTGTTACATCGTCTCAATCGATGCGTCGGCCACGGCAGGCCATGCAGAGCGGCGGTTTTGGGAGTATCGTGGCTCTGACGCGTCGATTCCTCGGCTGTTTGTGGCCCTCAGTGCGTTCAGACTAATCCATAGGATTTCTGCCACGTTTTGAACGCACACGACTCACGACTCACCGCCAAGTTCAGACCGCGCCGTTTTAGCGGCGTTAGCACGTTTACACGCACGTGGACGAGCTCGGCTCCGACCGTCCCACCTGCGGAGCGGAGCTGCGGCCCTCTTTTTGCATCGTTAACAAGCCTAGGGATCAAGGGCCGGCACAGAGACGAAGACATCTGTGAGTCCCCCCGCACCAATTAGGACAGCATCACTATGCAACTTTAATGACAGAGAGCACGCTGAGGAAAACAACCAGGATTCAGATATAGAATATGTTAAAAGCTGCTGATTATGGGCATAAATTATAGATCAACTAGTATTGTCGAGTTGAAGCGAGCGAGAATCTCTCACTTTCTCTCCAGGGCAAAATAAGCTAATGTCACTTTTCAGAGACAATACGCATAAAAGAAATGAAGATTGCACAATTTACAACCATCCTAAGGAAAAATGCCGTCGTTAACTAGCGGGGATTATAAGTGTTGTAATTATTTTTAGTGCTCAGCGTTCAGCTGTGCTTGATTCTGCAGATGAAGCGATGTTTTGGAAGCAGAGAGTGTGAACGTGATGAGGCCTCGTTTTAAAAACACATGAGCTCCATTAAAGGAATTTAAAAAACAATGCATCTTTAAAAAAAAACGAATACTGTGTTCATTAGACAGAACCGTGTCACACTGGACCAAATTCATCTTCAGAACAGTTTTTACTCACATTACAGGGTAAATGTGGCTCAGAGCTCACAGTTTTTCACCTTTTTTTTATCAGATTTGGGTCATTTTTGTGGTCCTGCATGAGAAACTTTTCATTTTCACCATTTTTCTATGTGTGTTGTGCTTCAGTGAGCTGCCTTTTGATCTCTGATGTCATTATTCTGTGTCAGTATGTACAAGAAAATTGAGAATAAGAACCAAAGGAGGACAACAGCCAGAGGAGACAACAAGACAAGAGGACGATGTCCAACACCACACGTTGTGGGAAGGTTGGGGCCAGATGTCCGATTGATAAACTGATGACACTTTCAGGTGACACACACGGCTGAATGTGATAAAAAAAAACGGATCTGCGCATCCAAACAGGCCTGTTTTTACTGTATCGTGACCCAAATGAGTTGTTCTTTGATTAGACGGTAGAAAAGAGTTCAAGCATGAATATGAAGTTGATGTGAATTAAAAAGGCTCCTTATGAACGTAACCATGTTTGTCCCATGTGGAGCTCCACATACGTGCTGTAAACGCGTCCTCAATTGACTTTTTATCATTTCCGTCTCCTCTCAGATCCCATGACAAATAATACGACGACATATCACCATGACAACCACACCCTCGAGACCCGATTCAGCGTCATACTAAACAACAACCTCATCCACACAAATGTAGTAGAATATTGACTAAAAGGTTGTTCTGTTTGCCAAAGGATCTTCTTTTATTCACTCACACTGACTGACTTTCCCAGATTTTGTGTTTGAATTCACTCTAAACCTGCCACAAGTCTCCACCAGGGACATTCAATTTATGACATTTATTGGTGCCACTGAGGGAATACTCCAGACACACCAAGAAGAACTTCGCTTATGACAGATCACGCAGAGAGATTTTAGGTCATTCTGACAATGTTCAAACTCAGAATCTGACAAAATAGCAGCTGTTTGAACAGGGTGATAAATGTACGATTTGCACTGGGAAATACCTGCAAACTAATGAGTCAGAGAAGGCAGAGCGAGAAAAGAGTGTGTGCCAAAAGTTTCATCTTTAATTCAACGCTGTCGCTGACATTTATGAGAAAAATGAGCGCCACCTTCTCCTCGCTCTTTGTGGTTCTCCTTCTGTGTGTTTGTGTGTGTGTGTGTGTATAGAGTGCTACACCTGATCAAACTGTTCATCCACCAACACAAAGACGTTCCTGCATCGCCCGAACCAAAGCTACCAGGGTCTCATTCTGGATTAAAATTGTCTGACATTTCGGCTATATAAGGAAATAAATAAATAAATAAATCCATAAATTTTCTGTTTTATTTTTACATGAATAAATAAATGTACAACCAAATTTCTTAGAAACAGATCTTATTCAGACACATAGGGAATCAATATAACAGTCACAATAATAAAGTGACTTTTCCTGAATATCACTGAACAGAAGGGGGCGGTGTTTCACCCTCAAAGGCGTTTCGGTCAATCAACAGCAACTTGAGGACCCCGAATACAGGATCTCTACCCTGAGGAACCCTGATCAGTCAATCCTGTCTCAAAGTTCTGTCTTATTAATCTAAGACCTAGTCAACAAGGCGTCTGTTTTGCGGGAAGGATCCGGGTGTCAGCAGCTGTCAGCAGCTGTTTCGCCTACATGTGGCGTCTCATCAGACACAACATGATTCACGACACGTATGGAGTCACCAACACCTCCAAATATTAAACACACCGGATATCTGCAGGGCCTCACTAATGCCTAAGCAAGCCTTGTGAATCAAGTTGTTGACTAATTTACACAATGTGGATCACCCAGATGGGCCTCCGACTGGGCGCTCCGTCTTGGTGAGTGGGAATATAGTTTGAATGACACATCTGGCGGTGTTGCTGATGTAGCTGGCCTACCCCATACGTGAAGAGGGACTGCTCTGTTTTCATTCAGTGTGCACAGCAGGGGAGATAGGATTTGATCAGTGTCCTTTTGAAACACGCAAAGGTTTCCAAACAGAGTCCGTAATGAAAATAAACTCACGTCATGCTGAATAATCTGTCGCCTTGAAAACAAAGAAAGGCTCCTCGTGAGTGAACGCTCTGAGCCGGATTTTCTGTTAAAGAGGTGGCAGCTGACAGTTCGGCCTCCAGCAAACTGGTATTACTGCTCCACTTAGCGATAATCTAATCCTGCTCTTGTGAATCAGGTCAACTGCTGCTGTCTGAGATCCAGCAAACCCTCCACTCAACCCTTCGCTGACACCGACAGAGCTGCTTCAACCCTTCGGCCCCGCGCAGACGACGACACCGCGATGCTCTTCAAACAACGACAACCACCCGCAGCACCGGCAGCCATCACGCAGACACGAGTCCCACTCCCACGGCGACGGTGGGGCTTTTTTTTCCTGCCGTAAGCTCTTCTTTACTATAATGAACAACACTGCTGTGTTTCTGTGTTTGGCCCCTCTGGCAGCGTAAGCAGCTGCATTATTACAATTCAACTCTGCTGTCCTGCAGCCTTCTCTCTGAATCAGACACTGCTCCCACACAGTACAGTGGATCAGTGCACTCATGTCTCACCATCACACACATACACACACACACACAGTTAAATTAGAGCTATCCTTCTTGAACCTTTAATTTCATCAGTCTTTCATTGGCTGTATGGCTCAGTGAAGAACCTGATGCAGCATCGGACTACATGACAGCCGTCTGGTTTTACTTGCAAATTATTGAGCAAGAAGAAAGGAGATCAGATTAATTACAGTGGCTGAAACTGTAACATATTCCATATAAATTAATGACAATGCAACATAATACATCAAGCAAGAAAAAAAAGATGTTAAAAAATACTTTGTTTAATATTTAATGAAACACGGGGAGAAAAGTTGAATCTTGCACTATAATTCTTTTACCTTCTCCTTGTTACAGAATATAATTTTTTTAATAATATGCAAATATTGCTGATGGCAACGACCAAAGTCAGGCTCATCGGAAGAACTGATAGGAAACGTTGGAAACATAATTCAAATCAATGGAAAACGTGTTTTTATGAAAGTACCGTGGAAACACGCGGTTCAATCAAATAAATACAAACTGTTCATTTCATTTGCCGCAGTTTTCTGTCTTAAAATCTTTGCTCTTCCTTTTCTTTTTTGACACAAAAAGCTGTGTCAAACTAATCTGCAGTGATGGCCCACAGCTCCTCTTATATGAATATGATGACACCTGACCTGGAGTAGTTTGGTCGGGGATGGTTGAAGAAAATATATTTATCAAATAATGACACGCTGAAATTAAATCTCTGTCGCAGCCTGTTTCTCGCTCAGACATTGTAATTGCGTAGCTTTAGCTGCAGGTCGTGACATCACATCCCATCCCCATCATTTTTCACTGCATCGGATCCCGGGCGTCCCTGGAGTCTCCATGAATTTCCACAGCAAAGACTCTGGATCTCAGCTGGCAAAATGGGCCTCACTTGGGAACCAGGAAGATGCTGGTCGAGTTCCGAGGAAGAATGAGGATGAGGAGGAGGAGGAGGAGGAGGAGGAGGGGGAGATTTTTCACAGACCAGACAACCACAGACTCATGATTCAAAAAAGACAGAAATCTGGAGGAGAAGGGGTCTGCAGAGGAGACAACGGCATTGCTGAATGAATGAATGAATGAATGACAAGAAGAAACAAAATGATATCAGACACCGACATGATATCCGAAAAAGAAAAGCTCATCCATTTACCACACAGTAAACAAGACATTCTGACACACCTGACATTAAATAATCCTCGCAAACTCATGGAAACAAGGAAACAGGAAATCAACGGCACAGCCATAACTCAGCATGATCCAGTGAAAGTGCGAACAAGTCTGCTCAGTAACCAACTCAACCATGTGATGCTACATTATTCCATGTCTCGCAGTCTTCCTGTTTGTTTACAGTTCCAGTTCAGTCAGTCATGCCAACGAGATGAGCCTCACTGTGGTCACATGAAAATCTAATGTCATATGGTCAAATCTCATGAAGAGACCTGCGTGCCATTATTTTTGTTCTGTAGTTGACGTGAATGAGTTCCTTGTTCATTCATGGACTCAGAGGACCTTCAGTCTCCTAAACTGTGCAGGAACAGCACAAGACAACTACACACCGAGGTCACTTAAAAAAAACAGCAATTAATCTG
>OMNV01017807.1:5494-20808 GCA_900303265.1 Brotula barbata
CCCCCCCAGCCGCGTGCGCCGCCGCTATCGGCTTTGTCAGTGCGATCGACTTTATTTGGCTATGGGTTAGTGATAATGCTTAAAGGTGTTCCCTTCCCTGCTCCCTCCTCCTCTGTTGCTCCCTTCCTGTCTTTCTACCCTTTCACCTCTGCCTTTTTTCTTCGTCTTTGTCATTCAGACACCAACTGTCACAGGTCTGTCCCCGAGCAGAGGTCCAGAGTCTGGGGGCACCAAGGTAACCATAATGGGGGAGAACCTCGGCGCGGGCAGCACCGTCAACGTCCAGTTTGGAAACCAGACGTGCGAGTTCTATGGGTGAGACTGTCTTCTTCTTTGTGTTTGTGTCTTTTTGTGCCAACATAATTGGACGTTTTTTTTTTTCCATAAAAAGCAGACACAGGGGCTTTAATTGCATATGAAGCAAACAGAAAACATCTGACGTCTGTGCATGCAAGGAAATAATGTAAATGCCATGGGTTTATGCAGCATAATAAGGAGTGAAAAGGAGAGTGAAAAGTTCTTCTCATAATTCTTACATCACCTTTGTTATTCCTTATTTTTTGCAAATAATCGCACAGCCTACATCACCTTATCAATAAGATGAGCTGTTGGTGTCATCATTACATTAGCGTGTATGCATTGATGCCACATACATCATGATCAGATGTGTTGGATATATAGTACACTGTGGACAAGTGAAAAAAAAAAAACCCCGATGTGGATTTTTCCCATTATATAAGCTGCTATATTTCTTGGCTTTCTTTTCTCTTTTTTTACCCTGATATTACTGCAAAGCTTCCCCTCAGGGGAAAGCTTCTCTCTCTCCCTGTCAGAAACTTGTGTAAATCTTAATAAGGTTTTGATGACCTACTGCATCAAATCCTATAATAATAGCCTCTAGAAAACTTGGTGTTCCTGTGGAACTTTTTCACCCCCCCTCCCCTCCATTCTTCTGTTCTTTCTCCTTGGTGTCTGTTCTTTTTTTTTTCTTTTTTTTTTCTTACTCTCATCTCCCTGTGTCTCCTTCTAACTCACTCCACCCATCCCTCCTTCCCTCTCTCTTTTGTTCCCACATTCCCTTCTTAGTTTCCTCTCTTTAGGGCATCTATTTTAAGCCCTGTCATGGTAGTCTGATTGTAATGCTATAAGGTTAAGGAGTCAAACCAGCTTTAATGAGATGTGGGGCTAATTACGGGTTTGTGTTTCTCCACGTTGTTCCTGGCATTGGGGGTAGGGGAGGATTGGGGCCATTCTACTGCTGGCACTCTTGCTAATGAACCTGTGCAAAGACGAGGGGAGGGTAGGGGGGCATGGAGAGAGATTAAAGCAGGTAGGACAGTGACAGAGATACTTGGCAGCTGGTCATGTGTCCCCATGGCTGGATCAATGTCTAAAATGTAAGAACATGGTATTACAAATTTCTTAAATGCTGTTAATTATGTTTCAGTTTGTTTGTTTTTTATTTGTTCTGCACCCTCTCACACCGTAGATAAGGAAGTACAAAAAATGCAGAGTAGAATGTATTTTGTTATTGTTGCGCTGCTCTTGCTTGTCTACATGGAACATATTTTTCCAATTATGTTTCTTTTCTTATGCAGGTGATTATCGAACAGGAACTTAAATTTGTTCGGGTGTGTTCAGTGGGGAAATAAATAAGTAATGAATGCAAAGTGCAAAGTTCTTTTTTATTGTTCGAAAACTGTGTGCATTTTGCAAAACGTCATCAGTTTCTCCCCTTTGTTGCGTGCGGCTATGTTTTGCACTGACTCTGTAATAAAACGCATTACGTGTGTGTGTGTGTGTGTGTGTGTCCCTTCCTTCTAGTCGGACCATGACTGAGATAGTTTGCTACTCTGCCCCGTCCGTATCCGGGGTTGGCTCAGTGCAGATCAGCGTGAGCGTCGACCGGGCTCAGATTAGGGAAAGTTTGACTTTCGACTACATCGAAGACCCGACCGTCCAGCGGATCGAACCCGAATGGAGCATCGCCAGGTAAAGTTTTTTTATTTTGAAAAACTTTTGCTTGCAAGGCCTCAAATGAAATCCAATATCACATCCACAAGGTTTCTGATCATTTCTATCATGCATGTTATCCCATGTCGAGTTGAGGTTTCAGTACCAACCCTGTAATCCCATTCTACCATAACAAGCGGATCCCAATTGTTAAGTGTGCTTCTGTCACCCAGACAACTATTTTTCTACGCCACCGCCGGTGCTTTAGACCCATCCAGGCCAGGCGACTGGCAATAAGCAGGCACGGGTCAATACTGCACATTCAATTACTGTTTGGTTCTCTTCCAATTAGTCTGGATCTGATAGAACTGCCAGAGTCCACAGATTGGACAGGATGAGCTGTGTTGAGACTGATTTTCGTCTATTGAGTGCAGCGCTCATCCATCTGTACAATGTCTTTGGCAGATATATATACACACACACACCATACACTACTAATTAAAAAGAGATGAAGATGAAATGGTTACGTAGTACAAGAGTGCTCTATCAGAGGTGTGACTCCACATCAGATAGCTTGGATTTAGAGATGGAGAGCTGGATTATTGCACAAAGAGAAGGCAGGGGAGTGAAAAGCAGACAAATTAGGAGGGAAGGATATCAAATTGTTCGCTGAACTTCTTCTCTTTCTATTCTTTGGATCCCAGGAGAGAAATTAAAATGCATATCACTTTGCACTTCCAACTCGCTCTCTCTCTCTTCACTCGCACAAAGTGCACGCGACACGTAACTACCAACGCCGAAGGGAGACCGAAATTAGAGTCAAAAAGCATAAAATATAGATAGCAGATAGATAAATATAGATAAGAGGCATGTATGTCTGAGCCTCGTCTCCTCTGAAGCAGCTGATATAATTTATCGAGCGCTCAGACAGGGTGAGGTCTCTCTCTGCTAACTCACTCTCTCATGGGTAGGACCACACAGCCACATCTGACATTTAGTGATGCAACAATCCCCCGTCTGGCATCTTCATCCAGCGTGTCGCATAGAGAAGTCAACAACAACAACAACAAGGCAGGGAGAGCTGCGGCAGTTTTCCCCTTTTTTCTTTGTGTCGTGTATTCATTTTATTTATTTTGTGTATTTTGAAGCCCAGGGCCGCGCGACTCTTTGCCTCTGCTGACTCAGAATTTCAAAGGCGCAAGTTGACTGTAGAATCAGTTAAAAAAGCATCTGTAATGGTTGTTATCTCATCAAGGAAACTGTGTAGGAGAATGACTTCGATGTTGTTTTCTTTTTTTTTTTTGTTTCTCTTTAGCGGCCACACGCCCCTGATGGTGACAGGGACCAATCTGGACGTGGTTCAGGAGCCCAGGATCCGAGTCAAGTATTCCGGCCGAGAATCTGTCAATGTAAGCGAGGCGATTCCGAATGCACCGCCGTGTACCTGAGCATGCACGCACACCTGAGAAAGATACCTGTAGTACTTCAGTACATACGGTACAGAAAGTTTGATCTCATCCTTGCTCCTGTCACACACGGACCTGTACTCTGTAATAACTTTGGTCTTTAACACCCACGTGTTGGAGGTGTGTGCATGATGGGGGGTAAAGAGAAGCCTAATGGGTTTCAGTGGAAGATTAACTGCGGTCAGAAGGCTTTGGTCAGCATAAATGTGCCTGTATAATCAAAGTTTGGACCGCGGGAAATCATTACAAATTGCATTTGAGCCCCTGTCCTGGGGGTCCTTGTTTAATTAAGGGGAAAGGATTTCCTCTCAGTGGTCTGGGTGAAGGTGGAGAGGGCAGATGAATTGACTAAATGGAATGGAGAGAGAGAGACAAAGTAAAGCATTATGTAGCGTGTACTGTACATCGAGTGTTTGAGGGCATCAGATATTAACATTTTGGATGAATGCATGCGTTACAAAACACAGAATGTTAGATGCATGATAAGATCCACCTCAGACCAAGCGTATCGCAGGATTGTGTGCCCGATGTGTACTGCTCGTGCACACACTTCAAACACGCCTGCTTTTTGAGAAATATTTTTAACATAATTACCTAAATCTCTTAAGTCTTTTCAGCAGGCCTGCCTCCACCTCCTTTTCATTTCCCGGCTTCCCATCCCCGACATTTGTACTTTAAAATGGGCCTAAAGCGTCTGAATGGTTTACTGAGTGTTCCTGTACCTAAAAAATTTTTTTTTTAAATCCTAACTCTGCCTTGAGCTTTTTGCACTGCAGTATTTCGCCCCCCTCCCCCGACGTAACGCCACCTAAAAGACCTTTGTGACTCATGAAATCCCAGTAATTACAGGAAAAGGCGCTGTTTTATGTTTAAAAGGGAGAGAAACACGTGAATGACTGAAAGACTTCTGAAGACCTGCCGAAATGGGATTTCTCTCTTGTGTGGGTGCTTTGCTGTCTGATTTGTCAGTTTCTAAGGCTTTGATAGAGAATTCTTCGTCTCCATACCAGCTCCTGTCTTGCGACTCCCCAACCAGTCCATATCGCTGTCTTGATAGCCCCTACAGTCACAGAAAATGAATTTCTATTAATGCCAATGGTACAATTACCCACCCTTCATCCTATCTCCCCGCACCTCTACCGTCTTTTACCCTTTTGTCACTGAAGGAAGGCAAACAGCACAGTGGCTGATAGCGGTGATGTCTGTCAGCCAGCTTTCAAATGATTACCTGTCTGACACTAAATTGCGTTTCTTCGCTCTCGTTTCGCCGAGAAAGGTCCACAAAGGAATCAGGAAAAAGACAATTTTCTTGTGAAATTCTATGTATTTTGTCATCAGATCACAATTGAAACATTTATGCTCGGCGTGATTAAATCTAAAATGGTTATTTTATCGGCAAAAATTTTTTTCCCCGTCTTGTGAAGATCTCATGTCTGAATCACCGCAAATCATCGTCATCGCTTTCATCTTCCGTTTAGTACAGGAGAAGAAAAGTCGGTCTCAATCCCCACACCTGTAAAATGAGTGACATTAGCTACAAGACGTCCGATGAGGCCTCTTCCTGATTTGTTTGGCGCACGTCTGATCCGTTGGCTCGTTCCGAGTACATGTAGGGACGGATCGGAGCTTAGTTTGGAATTAATGCCAGCATTAGCAGTTGGTTGGAACAGCAGGCAGGAAGGAAAATAGACACAGTGTGGGAGTAACAAAAGTACTGGAACAGGCACTGACTAGCTGCTGATCATTAGCCCTCAGATGACCTTTGACTCTGCGGCCCCCTTGTATTTTCTCCTGTGTACATCTTAATAGCCTCTCTCTCTCGTTCTCTCTCTCTCTCTCTCTGGCCAGAGACCTTTGAATGGTTGAGTGGGCTGCAGCAGCACAGTAGATCATGTTAATATATTCAGCCAGAGGGGTTGGAGTGTTACCGCCTTAAAACACCCCGGCTCCATCCAGCTCTGGTGAAAGAAGACAGGAGAGGCCAAGATTCCATTTATATTCACGAGCTGTTGACCTTGTTTCACTTTATCAACGCGGAGCAGCGTGCAGGGTTTTTTTTTTTTTTGGTTTTTTTTTGGTCTCATAGCCAAAAGGAATAGATGTTCTATTGTACACATATAAAAGTTTGTGTGCGAGAAAGTCAGGCCGCTCCACAAAGCTACAAAATGTCTGTTAGGAATTAATTCACTGTAGTGTCGTAACTGTACGTCGCAGCGTCGCGTTGAGAAGCCGCGGTGCCGAAGGAAACGAGCGCGTGACTGTTCAGTGGAAAGGTGTTTGCAAATGCGGTAAGCCGTATAAATCCGTGTGCATCTGTGCAAATACAAGGCAATATAGTAGAACAAAATGCACCGGGGAAAAAAAAGGAGCGTGCACAAGCGAAGGGCTGCAGAGATGTTACGGCGTCGTGACTGACAGCCATTCACAGCCCCATTGACAGCCGAACCCAAATACTTCATTTACTTTATCAAATCCCACAACGCCTCATTTACCCATCGCTGTTTATTCACTGGCTGCTTTACATTTACAGCCTGAAAAAGGATCCCACATGATGGCAGCGACTTCCCAGCGTGACAGGGAATTGGTATTAATTGAAAAAAAAAAAGAGAGAAGGAGAGATAGAGAGAGAAAGAGAGAGAAAGAGCGGACGGTGTAGATGTTGGAGTTTGATATAAGTAAATAAATAAAGAAGACACAGAATCCTTCTCCCCAGCAGAACAGATGGTAGTCAGAGCTGTAGTTGACTTGCAAATGCTTCGCTGTGCCAACATGACAGTCACAAGGATGCTGCCTGAGCATCTGGACCTGTCTATGTAAGATGTCGCCGTGCCAACGGTGAGTAAGCAGCCCCTATCAAACTTTACTTTAACTGGTTTATACATGAAACAGTTTATTCATGTAAATGAATTACAAGGTTATTGCTGTACGACTCGGTAATAGAATTTCAAATGATCTTTTGCTAAGATGACGCTCCAAAGCTTTTCTAATATTTTCAGTAATTCGTCTATTCTGCAGAAATTAATGGGATTTCAGAGAGTCACGAGTCCTGTGTGGTTACACGATCCATCATTTTTTAAAGGCTTTATCCTCTCACTCTCATGCGATGCCCGTCTTGTAAAGTGGGAATTCCACAGAGCAGCATCCAGGTCTTGTAGAGCAGTCACAGATTCGCAGCACCGCGTGTGTAGCTGTGACAGCTGTAATGTTGGAACCGTGTTTCTTTCACTTACAAGCGTGGATCTAAGAAAGCACCGACTCCTTTCTGAACCCGGTCGGTCTCCGCTCAGAACGACACAAATCCAAAGCCCGGCTGGAGACTCCATACTTTTACGACCTCAATAATTCAGTGGTCTGCTTGGTGGAGACGCATGCACACTGTATCCAAGACAAAGACGGAGGGAGTCTGCTGAATCCCCCCTGCAGCCACCATATTCACACTCTAGCAACTCAGTTTCCAATTTGTGTAGCCTACACAGAATGAGTTAGTATTGATCTCCCCGGCTTGCTCCAGAGTAGCAAACAACAGGTAGGCGTGGTGGTCGCCGGCGCTCCGTGGCTTTGATGATATTTACCTCTAATTAAGTTTCTTCCCCAGAGAGAGCGTCAGGAGGGAGTGAGAGGAGATAAAACCCTCTCTGAGCAAATTCTGTGCGGCAATCAATCCTCTCTCCACTTTCCTTTTGAGCTAAGCCTGGGAGGATGGATGGAAGACAGGTCTCTCATCTGGGCAAACTGGAGAGCAGTAATAAAAGAGCCATAGCTCAACCTGTACCTGAGGAGACAGGAGAGCGATGCCTCCATCCTCTGTGGTTGTTGTTCTCCACTCTTTTTTTTTCTTCTTTTTTTTTTTTTTTTTTTTTTTTTTTTTTTTTTTGAAGAAAAGCAGCAGCAGCAGTTTATTTTCAATTTTATGGTGGCTTCCTCTCCAATAAAGGCGGATTTAATAACGGACGATAAATCCTTTTCTCTGAAAAGAATGGGGATTTTATATGCACATTATTAGTCTGCTGAACGCCCTGCGGGGCTCTTGTCGATACTGATGTGTTTCAGTTAAGATCACACTTTGGCTTCTAACAAAACAAAAAGCTTTACACGCCTTCAAATGTAGCGTTTTACTTTGTAACCACAGAAACAGAGAAGCACACTGCCGAACAGTCCTCGCTCTTGTTGTGTGATGTTTATTATAGTTGACTCGCTCGCAATTCTTGTTTTATTTCAGGGTGCTCAGGCTATGATAGCACAATATGTAGACTCTTCAAGTGAACATTCTCTCCCGCAGCATATCCAAAGCTGGATTATCTCTGAAACACATTTTTATCTTCTTTTTTTTTGTGCTAATTCCTCTCTCTCCTCCTCTCTCTTTTTGTCTCTCTCGCCCTATCATGTCATCTTCATGTCCCTCCCTAGGTGTGTAAGGTCTTGAATACCACCAGCATGAGCTGCTTTGCTCCATCCCTGATGACAGAGTACCACTCAGGTTTGGACACGGTCAAGCACGCGGACGAGTTTGGGTTCATCTTCAACAACGTCCAGGCCCTGCTGGTCTACAATAATACCAATCTGCTGTACTACCCCAACCCTTACTTTGAGCCTCTCAGCACCACTGGTGTCCTGGAGCAAAAACCGGGCTCTCCCATCATACTCAAGGTGCACAAAAGCATAAAACATCCTTTATTATGCATGGTTTGCCCCATAATTTGTGATCCTGCGACTATATCCACTCATTCATTATTGGTCCTCTGATTTTTGCTCTTTCATTATGAATTTCAGAGGCGTTTGGACTGTAAAAAAATAAAAAGGGCTGAATATTTTTTGAAGCATTTCTTTTATTCTTTGCTCCTTATTTGTAGCTGCTTCCACTTACTAACACGGTGAAAACCTTTGATCTCAGTATCCAATCATATCTGGCCGCAGCTGTGACAAAACCTAGGCTCTAATTTACAGTGTGTTCAGGTGACAATGGCGCGTTTGCGCAGCGCATGTGTGTGTGTGTGTTTCATTGGTTCATTTCCTTGTGCCCACAGGGTAGAAACCTGGTTCCTCCGGCATCGGGAGGGGTGAAGCTTAACTACACGGTACTGATAGGAGAGACCCCCTGCTCTGTTACTGTGTCTGAGAGCCAGCTGCTGTGTGAGCCGCCCAACCTCACAGGACAGTACAAAGTCATGGTCAGTCTGCTGTCCAGGCTCATCCTCATCCATCCTCTCTCCGTCTGTTCTATATACACATGATTACCTCAAATGACTCTATGTTTGCTCTCATTATGGTGCTCTAGCTGTCAATTCTGTAACTATTTCTACTCTACCTCCCAGTTCAAATCAGGGTGGGTCTCAGTGGGGTCGGGGGTGGAATATGAGGTCATTTGACGCCTATATGGTCTTAAAAGGCAATGATCAGCTTTCGATGAAACGTTAGGAAATAATGCAAAGTTCAAGTGCACTGAATGCACTGTTATCTACTTTGCAATCAGCATCCAGTTTACAGACGTTAAAGACGTCGGTTTCTGTGTTCAGGTTCAGGTGGGCGGTCTCCACGTCTCTCCGGGGTCAGTCCACATCATGTCCGACAGCCTGTTGACCCTCCCGGCCATCGTTAGCATCGCCGCCGGAGGAGGCCTCCTCCTGATCATCGTCATCCTCGTCCTCATCGCCTACAAGCGCAAGTCACGTGAAAATGACCTCACTCTGAAGCGTCTGCAAATGCAAATGGACAACCTGGAATCGCGGGTCGCACTCGAGTGCAAGGAAGGTCAGTGCTGGAGTCTTTCAGCTGGCGCGATGATCGAGCGATGCACCGTGCAGCAGCCTGCCTCAAATGAATCAGACGGCATTAAGCCCAGCACCCAGGATCATTATGGGTCTGGAATTACATTTCAGAGCCGGTCATATGTAACGTTGGTGCATTAGTCCTGTTTGCTGTGTCTGGTGAATGTGGGTCAGCTGCACACGCAGTAATCACATCACAGGCATAAATGGGTATTTGTACTTACTGCCTAGTAAGTAAATTACGGGTGGTCTGTGTGTTAAATAATGCTGTAAAATGTAAATCTGGGTCATCTCGGTTTACACAACAACACACAGATCCTCTCCGTGTGCCCTGTGCGTGACCCCTCTCTGTCACATACTGAATACTCACAGTTGCTATTGGTTACCGGATGCGTACGAGCTCCGCCAAACGCATACCCACACAGACCGACGCATGCATTCACATTTTCTCGTTAAAGTAAGTACGACCTCCTCCCCAACCAGAGACACATTATGTTTCTCTCATTTCATCACACCTCATCTCACCACAATAGAGGGGTGTAGAGCATTTCTCTGTTTTTAATCACAAGTCTGCCTCTCTATGTTTATGTGTGTGTGTGTGTGTGTGTGTTTTGTCTGCAGTGGTTCCCCATAAGTAAACACTGAGTGAGTGCTGCTGAGTGGGTCATCCTTGACATAACAAGAGAGCTTATTGCCACTGGGAGGACAGTGGATAACCGGTAATTTGGGCTCCAGCATTCGCCCCAAAAGCGTTTAAGGTTGCAACATTCAGCTCCATGTGAATGCTTAGACATAAAATAGAACCCCAGTTGGCCCCGGATGTCATCATTCGAGTTATTATGGCCAATTTTACAAAGCAACGGTGAGTTTTACTTTTGACAGTGTCCAGTGGATTTCATCATCCTCAGAGCTGATTAGAATGGCTATTTAATTTTCCCCCCAGCTGCCGCGGAAAGGTACACACAATGTTCTGAAGGTATCCAGCGTAAAAAGTATTGCATCAAACTCCCAGGTTGCTCAATTTTCACACACAGAAAGCCTTGGGATAAAAAGAGATTAATGTTTTAACCATTAGCGGTGGCCAGGAGCGTTCTGCACCTACAGGGCGGATTTGGAAAGGTAACTTGATTCCTCCTTACGAGTGTACACACTCGGTAGGTGCCTATGAGCCCGTGTGTTCTTCTGTAAACCCTTGAGACGTTGGCAGGGAGCTGAGACTCAGGGGCCAAGAGGTGAGGACCGAGTCTGGATGGGGAGGCTGGAGTTTCGAGGGGCTTTTGAGGGACTGCTGCTGCTCCTGTGATAGGCTGCAGACGGGGCGCATACCCAAGGGTGCTGAAGCTGAGCAACAGAGCCGTGGGCCCAAACAGGAGTCAGTCAGGATGGAGCCAATTAACTGGTGCTCACCTGCAGTCTCCCGCTGAGGTGGCGCACACTGTTCGGGGCCTCAGCTACAGCCAATTTACCGGCTGCGAGATAAAATGTGTGCGTGTGCAGTGCTTTTTAAGGAGGAAATGTGAAATGTGTGGGCTTAAACTGTCAGGTTCATCATAGTGTGGTAAACAGCATGAAGATAAGACGGATTTACCTATTTGGTCCTGGGGGATTTTGTTCTTATACCATATGTGTGGAGTATTTCCTTCAACTGGTCTCTCTCTCTCTCTCTCTCTCTTTCTCTCTCTCTCGCTCTTCTTTTCATCCCAGCTTTTGCCGAGCTGCAGACAGACATCAATGAGTTGACCAGTGACCTGGACAGAGCTGGCATCCCGCATCTGGACTACAGAACGTACGCCATGAGGGTCCTCTTCCCCGGCATAGAGGATCACCCTGTCCTCAGAGAACTGGAGGTAACAACATCGTGTAGAGGAAAAATGGGACTGACCCTTTCACTCACACACACACACACATACAGCCCACCATGCTAGACAGCCAAACACACACATCTCACATGGAAGCCGCTTCATGGAAAACAACATCCCAGGCTGTGGTCGCAGCGCGTGTTATTTCATCCCCCAGTGGCTGCAGTATGAGGACTAATGAACTGAGTAATTCCCAATCCGGAGGCTGGACTGTGGTTTCATCCATTAGGGAAAACTGACTGGTTCACACTTTTCAGTCCTTTTTATGTCAGACACCAGTCCAGCCCTGGGAAATGGGGTTTGTTTTCTATGGTCCATGGTTGTATGGTTATATGGAGTCGTGTCCAGATGATGAAAATGTTATTGTGTGAGAGAGCAGGATGGGATTGTTTTCCCCAAGAAATGTCAGCGGTTGGATTAGCTGCACGTCGTGAACAAGAGTCGACGGCATTTTCTGTTCAATTTTCACCAGGATGATATTCTGTAAAAGCTGCATAATTAGGATATTTCAAAGCACTAAAACAAGCCGGTCACCCCTTTGAAAAGTAGTAATACTCAAACAAAACAAACAAAAAAAAAATAGCGTTTAATGACTGTGGAAGTCAGCTGTTCATTTCTTACCGTATTGTCTTACCCAGACAAGAAACACAACATTTGACTTGGAAATGAAATGACTGCTACAGTAACACAGGGTACAACGCCCTTAACAGACTTAAGTCAATAATTGATTAAGCTCTTCTCAGTTACTTACCATTAGTGGGACTGTCTGTCTGTCTGGAGTGAAACGCGAGTAAAGGTTTTGGTGTCTTTGGAAAAATCTTTATTTTTGGTAGGACAAGGTCACAGCCGTTTGCCAAACCACATTTCAGCCTGTTCCTATTGACATTATTGGTCGAAATTCATCATTTAAATGAACCCTGGGCTTACGTATTTTGTTTTTCTGGCCCGCTTAGGTATCAGGGAACGGCCAGCAGAACGTGGAAAAGGCCCTGAAGCTGTTCGGCCAGCTCATCAACAACAAGGTGTTCCTGCTCACCTTCATCCGAACGCTGGAAATGCAGCGGTCTTTCTCCATGAGGGACCGTGGCAACGTGGCCTCGCTCATCATGACAGCCCTTCAGGGGCGGCTGGAGTACGCCACCGATGTGCTGAAACACCTGCTGTCAGACCTGATCGATCGCAACCTGGAAAGCAAGAACCATCCCAAACTGCTGCTGCGCCGGTAATACAGCGTTATTGAGTCACAAACACGGGAGATGACACAATATCCCCCTCCTGCATGAAACTGAAATATACCCTGGATCGCTTCAAAAATTCACTATACACACTAAAAGCTTTTATAGCCACCCTTTAAGGGAGAAACTAGAGGGAATACAGTTAGCACGTACCTCTGCCAAGGCCTCAAGTCCTTTGATTTAACCTTTTTTTCCAGTATAAAGCCAAAGGTTTTACACTCATCAGCTTGAAATTAGAGGTGTAAATCAAATTTGGTGTTCCAGACATCAAACACATTAATCAAAAAGTTCATGCTGCAGAATGAGCAGCACGTGAGCTCCACAGTGGTTGTTCTTGCAATGCCTCTTCCCTTTATTTTGCATGGTGACCTCATTACGTGACATCTGATAATGCCCGATTTTTTATTCTTTGCCTTTTTTCCGTTGTCGTTCATCATCATTCATTTACAATTGTCCTGCCGACAAACAGACACAGGCGGGAGACGTGAATTCCTATGCAAGCTAATGTGAATGACATCATCATTGTGATTTGCCCGAGCGCTATCCGACCTGGGAACAAAATGAAAGAATAATCCTATCCATGTCCGTATCGTGTGGAGAAATCTCCTCTGTGCTGACGTGTGAAGACCTGTAAAGCTGGAGGAGGTGTGTCTAGATACAAACAGATGGATGGACATTGATTTGGCTCTGCATGGTTGTTTCCCCTTTTTTCTGAGTGACGGCATGTTGATTTTCCCTTGTGTTTCCATGTAAACATTGCACAGAACAAGGCCGGTAATGAGTAGCACATCTACTGCTCTGCTGCATCCCGAGATAAATGCCATGTACTCTTCACTTGAGGAGTAATATCGGAATTCTCTGCCTAAGTCCCCATTCTCTCTCTCTCTCTTGCTCTATGTTTGCCACCCCCTACTCTCTCCCTCAGTGCCAATGTCAGTCTCACTCATCCTCGAGGCTTAGGCTCCTTATAAAACATTCAGAAGCAGTTTCAATTTAACTTTGCATTCAGCGTCTCCAGTGTACATTGTTGTCCGGAAGAGCAGGGATGGCGTTCTAAAACTTTAAACACCTTCTCTCTCTAGTGTCCTTACTCGCTTTAGTGGCTCTTTAGATAGAACCTCTTACACGCGGACAAACCAAAGAAAGGCGGCCCGTCTATATGTTTGTGTGCAAATTCAAGAAGCGGAAAGGGAAAGCTGCTCCGCTTCCAAACAGTGCCCTCATTATGATGTCGCTGTTTGAAATACCCCCATTAGCAGTCCAAGTAAATAACTGTCAGACAGATCTGCAGAGAAGAAAGAGGTTCAAAGACAAAGAACCGGACTAAGGCGACAGACAGCAACAAATGGGCGTTGATTAAGCTGTTATTTCACATGACAGCGGGGCCCCCACGTCAGCTCTAAGTTTTCATTATCCCCTCTTATTAGGATCACAGTGGTATGTAATCGCTGAGTCCTGTCATTGCAGCCTGCAGGGCTAAGTGTCCTATAATGTGTGGATTTTGTCTTTTTTTTTCAGGCGAATTTAAGCGATTATTAATTTGACGTGGCTCTTTGTTGTTGTTTTCTCCCTCTTTGCCTATTTAGATGTAGAAAAAATAAAATCTAGCAGTATTTTGACACCGCTAGAGAGCTAGCCGAACGATAAACACCCATGTACGCATGTGGGTGATGAGAGTCAAAGTGAGGTCTTTTCTTTTTCTTTGTCGTTTATTTATCTTTGCTGTCTGTCCGCGTTGTACCGTCACTTACAATAGGATATTAAAGTCTTGCGATTATGGCTATTAATGTATGAGCTGCAGGGTTTGTTCTAACACATCCACGGATTCCAGAAAAATCTAGATGCTTATAAATACTGGACAATAAAGATGAGTTGATTGATACTGTCAGGGACGATCATTTTCCAGATTAACATATTTAGAGAGACATGCAGGATATCTGCCGTGTTTACATGTTCTTGAATAGTCCAAACAAACCTTATAGGCGTTACCATTAAACACACATTAAATTATTAGTATTGGTGGAATCAGAGAATGAAGCCATGTTGGTTCTCTAAGAAAACTCGTAGGTGTTCTCTCAGGATACCAGTTGTGGTTTTGCTGCATGAATAAGTGAGCTTGTAGTTCCTGGGGCAGCGTTGCATGGCCGCAGGAAGAATCTCCCAAGGTCATCCCACCCTCTGCCTGTTCTTATTCATATTAAAGAAGGTTGGTATAGCATCTTAACGTTGAGTCGTCGTGGAGTTCCTCCTCCGTTCCTCTCGCAGATGCGGTCCGACTGAACCGAACGTACAGAAATAGCTTCGTCTGTCCCAGCGTTTTAGCATCTTCCACCCATGTTCAGTCGCTGCCCCTGCAACAGTAATTTAAGTTTCATGAGCACAATCAAGATGTCATCTAAATGTAAGCAACGTGTCATCCCACCGCCTAACCTCCTAACACGGGACCTCCTGCTTTACTGCCACAGTATAATGAACACTTTCTCCCATTTTTGTTCAACAGATACAGTTAACACGCAAGCTCGTCTTTTCCATAAATCTGACTTGCGGGGCGTATCATTTTAAAACTTTTAATAATCGGAATGTCTTGAACGTCCTCAGTCCTTAACTCGAATCTTTTTTATTTTAAATATTCCAAACGGCTGCAGCTCTAAGTAATCGCACGGCGGAAAAAGCGTAGCCCGCTCTACCAAAGCGAGGGGCCCTTAATTATTGAGGCCCTCTCTTACGGCCAGTTCGGGTGAGAGGGATGAAAATAAGAGGAGCGGCGGAGTAAAAAGTGTGACGCAACGCTGAAATTGCAGTGGTAGAAATAATAAGAATAGGCTTGTCTTTGGCAAAATGAAGCGGACGTTTGAGAAAGAAAAGCCACGTGAGCAGCACGTTAAAGATCTTCCCCTGATTAACATTTAAGATGTGTGTTTGTGTCTCAGCCTGCTTCTCACCGTCTCTTTATGCCTCTAATCGTCATCTTTTTTTTTCTGTATTCCTCTCACACACACCTCCGTCTCTCAGAAGGCAGATAATCTCCAGATCGTT
>OMNV01017818.1:5089-61337 GCA_900303265.1 Brotula barbata
AGAAGTCAAATACAAAGTAAAAAAAACCAAATAACTCGATGTGGAATGGGGGAAAATGTATTTGGACCAATCATCATTTGGATTTATTATGTTTATTTTGAACATGTAACAACTTTAAAAAAGAACAACAAAAGACAGCAGCAGAAAATAACTAAAACCAAATTCCCTCTTACTTTCAGGGAGATTTCACCACATAGATTTGGTGTTTGAGTGTGTGTGGGCAGTGTGAAGAATTAAAAATGTGGAGTGGGCGATGGCTCACACACAGTGGGTACACTTTGTAACTTTAATGATGTTAAATGCATCAGTGGCCAACACACTTCAGTGGAATAACAACGGTGTTCCACATATAGCAGACACACTGTAAACACACAGTAAGATCCGTGTTTTACTACGGCGTGAGGAATAAAAGTCCTACTTACACTTTAGTCAGGGCCTCCAGATCGTTGAACACATTTTTGGGCAGAGTCTCAAGATTATTGTAGGCCAGACTCCTGAAATAAGGACGAATAAAAAGAGTTACACTGCATCCAAAACATGGTTTAGTTTATCCTTTAGTTTTCATGACCTGGGCCCCTACACGGCAACCAAACAGTGATTTTGTGTACTTTATGTCTAATAAGCACTAATTTGGGATGAAGATCAGACAACATTTTATTTGGCATTAATGGGGAAATTCCATTCCAGGTCCAACAGGAGCTCATCTCTGCTTGACAGGATCTGAGTGTGGGTTTTGGTTTTGGTGGCACGGTGTTGTTGTTGTTGTTGTTGCAGTTGAATATAATAAATACGTGTTAAGGAGCCTGGGCACAAAACGCCACCCTGGAGACAGAACACCGGAACAATGCTTCTGATTGTGAGGATGAGGAAACATGAGGCTATTTTTAGATCGGCCTCCTCGAGTCCTCCTCAGCTACAAAAAGACAAACTGTGATCTTATGATCAATGCTGGATAATGGCTGCATTATTGGCACTATTTTCTGTTCATCACATTATAAGACGAAACAAGACAAGATAAGATAAGACAAGACAAGACAAGATAAGATAATATAAGACAAGACAAGATAAGATAAGATAACACAAGATAAGATAACACAAGACAAGATAAAACAAGACAAGATAAGATAACACAAGATAAGATAACACAAGACAAGACAAGACAAGATAAGATAAGACAAGACAAGATAAGATTCAATACAATACGATTTGATACGATACGATACGATACATTACGATAAGATACGATAAAATAGAACTTTATTGATCCCAAGAGAAATTCCTGTGCCAGAGATTGCTCGAAACTTAGAGATGCTTTCTTACATTAACAGTTTGTCTCGTTATTTCCTGTATCAGCTGCAGCTTCGTCTGTGTTGCAATAAGTGTTTTGTAATACACTTAGTCAGCGTTTCACTGGAGGCACCCATTGGTGACAGAGAGGAACATCTTCTATCCTTAAAAAAAATATATCCAGACACACAAAAAGCTCTCTACTTTTTCCCCGTGTAGGATCTGTGGTTAGATTCTAAACTGGTACGATGGGGTTGGTGGGCGAAAACGTGCACAGATCTACGTTTTGGTTGTCTCTGTTGTGTGTAGTGGGTCAGAGATCAGTCTGCCGTACACGTTGTGTCTGTGCCTGCTGTATACTCACAGGTGCACCAAGGTTTTCAGCCCACGGAACGCTTGTGGTGATATGGACTTGATTTGGTTGTTTTCGATGAAGCTGAAAGAGAGCACGGGGAGGTCGTGTTACAGACGACAAACATCTGTCTGAAAACAAACAAGCAAACAAACATTTCTGAGCTTCCTGTACTCACAGATACTCCAGGTGAGGAAGACCCAGGAAGGCGTCTTTGTGGATGGAGTCCAGGGTGTTTGCGGTGAAAAGGCTGTGCAAACACCAAACGGTGATACATTATTATGTCTAAAATGTACTTTTACTTAACTACTCGTACTATAAATGGAAAGAAGGGTCATTATTCAAAATTCGACCGGACAGGCAGATGGTGTGTGTCGGAGTGTTAAATTATTGATGCACCATGTTAATGCATCAATAATGAACACAGCGTGGAATTTTCCAAAGCACACTTTTAGCAAAATTTTTGGAGAATTTTGGAATGAAATAATGACATTTCACGAAAAAGTAAAAATCCGAAGATTTCAGATGTGATTTATGTCAAACTGCTTACTTAATTACAGTTCAGCTAAGAAACAGATGAATGAAACTCCTGAAACAAATGAAGGAAAAATCTGAAATTTGTCCAAAAAAATTTGATTTTTTTACTCAGCTACACTCTTGATTAAACTAAGGACCCCTCGTCGTCCTAACACTTCCTTATATGTCACTAAAAGTTGACTGTACGTTGTCATGTGACGTGGGACTTCCTGCCCCAATTTACCTGGACTGTCAGGTCAGACACCACTTATGAAAAAAACTAAAAACTAAACGATGATGCACATTAAAACTAAAAAAAAAAAAAAAATCAATTACTCTTACAAGTAAAACATTACGGACGATTGCTGTTACATTTGTTTGTTATGTTTCACATGTCACTTTAAAGAAAACGGTTTTATTTTCAACGTTTTACTTTTACCAATCACAGTCTTATCATTGATCTTGGATGATTTATACTCTGGATTAGTTTGAGTCTGTCTGGATTCTTGTCCTCCTCCGTCTTTATTTTGAAGGGCAGAGTGTTTCCCCCTTCAGACAGCAGTGAGGGGGGATTCCCTCTCCAAAGGAGGGATTCCCCCCTCACTGCGCCCCACACCAGGCCAACATGATCAGACCAGGGGAGGATCGATGCCCAGCACATTATTGATCATAGAGAAATCTGGATCTATTGTGTCCGTTGAATCATGGCGCGTACATGAGTGCAACAAAGACAGACGACACACACACACACAGAGAGAGAGAGAGAGAGAGAGAGATCTGTCTTACAGGAGGTGCAGGGCAGGAGTGTGGATGAAGCTCTCCTTCGGGATCTCACTGAACTGGGACTTGACGAAGGATCTGTGAGACAAACACACACACACACACACACAGACAGGCGGTCACCGTCCATGCTCCAAGGCAGACACGGGAGATATGACCGAGAAATGATACTCACAGAGAGATGACATCGGGGGGGAAGGGTCGAGGGATGAGCCCCGCGCTCTCACACAGCGCGTTATCTTTGGTACACGTACAGGACTGTGGACAGCGCGGCTGCCGGGCTCTCTTGCTCTCCGCTACGAGGAGAACTGACGCCAGCAGCACCACACCGAGCCAGCGCGACCTCCTGGGCGTCTTGGATCTATTTTCCATTCTTGCGGACCGCAATCTGCGCGTCGAATCCCTCTAAACATGAACCGGGGTCTCCGCTGTGGAGGCCGAGCGAGGCGCAAGATACCCGAATGCGTTGTTTTGTTTGCGCTTGAGCGCCGTGCGCCTCTGCCGCCCCTGCCGCCTCTGCCGCTCCAATCCGGCGCCCCGTTTGTCTGTTGCTGTTGTTGGGTGCTGTAACCACGCAGTGGATCCCGGAGAGATCGGTGATCGGTGTTCAGTGTGTCCGATCTAACGCGAACTGCGGCCAAAATGACGCGCACCGGCGCAGGAAGAGGAGAGGCGCTGGCGCGGTGACAGACGCGGCGGTGTGAGGGCAGGTGGGGATCCCAGCGGGAGCAGACGGAGCATCTCCATCCAAAACCACGCCTATGATCTCTCTCTCTCCTTCGCTCTCTCCCCCTCTCTCTCTCTCCCTCTCTCTCTCTCTCTCTCTGTGTCTGTGTCTGTGTGTGTGTGTGTGTACTAGCTGAGCAGCCTTTACATCATCCATTAAACACGTCATGTGTGACTGATTACTACAAACCTCCTCCACTGTACATTTATTAGAAACCCACACAAACCTCTTAGATCAGAATGATGTTTGTGGCTTGATTTAATGGCTTGTGGTTGCCATGGTGATGGGCTGGGTGGGCAAGCCCTCCTCTGCTCCTGTCCCATTCACAACTGCTCTGCTCGGGCGAGAGCCTCCAAAATGTCCCCATCCCCCAAAAGTCACACACACACACACACACGCAGACATACACACATAAAGGACAGGTTAAATGAGATCCAGATTATGGGATATGTTTGTTAATACAGATTCGACGTAAACGTGCTGTAACAGCTGTTTTACATGATTTTGAAAAGATTTTTTTGTCCACCAGCTCGTGTGGATTTCATCCCGTTAACGTGGAGGCCCTGGATAACCTCCCTGTCTAAACGTGCTCCTGGTCTGTGTTTGGACCCCCACAGACCTTTGATCAATCAATACATCTGTTAACCTTTGACTTTCTGCAGCCATGAAAATCCTGGATGAACCATGGCATTTGAAAAAGTATTTCCAGGCCTGGAAATGTTTTGGAAAATGCTGAAATGCCCTTAAGTTTAGAGTAAAATGAATAGGCACGGTCCCTCTAAAGTCTCAGGCCGGCCCTGTGGACTCCTGTGGACTCCTGTGGGAGCCCTATAAGGCCCTGATCCCCATGAGAGGGATCTGTTTGCCGAGGGGCCGCCTGGCAGGCCTGCATCAGACCTTTCTGGGAAGAAACATGTGCAGAGGTCTTAAAAGGTCTCTGGATAAGTCCTCGGCGCTCTGGTCCTCCGGTCTGTGTCCCAGATGTGATTACTCGGTAAACTTGATAAACGGCGTCTGTTTTACAGTTAATGCAATTTGTCCTGTAAAACAAAAACATGGAGGACAGGACGGCGAGGATGGAGATGAAGGATATGGAGAGAACGAACAGAGGGACAATCTGCTGACTTCAGAGAGGAACGAAGGAGTCGGAGAAACTGGAAGAGAAAGAAAGTCCAAAATGCCATTTTTTTTTTTCATTGGCAGCCAATGGAGAACACTGGATATTATTGTTGTGCTGAGAGATGATGGGAAGTGTCTGTGCTTCCTAAATGCCATCATTCATCTCCAGAATAGTACGCACACTGTGCGGCAAATATTTGGAACATGTATCAATAGCTGAGGCCAGTGTGTTGTTGTCTTTTTCATGTTCATGTTGGAGTTTTAAAGGACTTTTGGAGGCTGCCCAGCTCTTATCTGCATCCTATCTGTTCGTAGGAACCGACATGTTTTCATTGAGGACTTGTCGTGATTTTCAGCTCATTTCAGTGTCAGTGTGGTCATTGACGCTGCATTTTGGATAATTTTTGGAGATTTTTGTCATGAACTCCTTTGTGTGTGAATCCTTGTGCCAAACAGGTTGAAAAGCTTTTAAAATCTCCTGAAGTTATACGTTTACTTAGACACAAAGGATGATCTGTAGTTTTAAGGCGATGTAGCTGACAGATTGTTTGTTAGATCAACACTACATGCTGGGCATTGTAATGAAAAGTGGGAAGGAAGGAAGAATGATTTTACATTTTAACATTATTACAGAACAAAGCCGTTATCCTGAGCATCTGGTAGGTTCTTAAACTCCAAGGGAACACCTGATGATGGATCCATCTTCATAAACAATGGCTGTTATCTTACATTCAAGTAAAATGTCAAAAGGTTACACAGAGAAATTTTGGTTGTATGATTTTATCATAGAAGAATAAAATCGTATACATGTAACACGTTTATCTTGGTGAATTGTAGCTGTTGCGTTACCTCTCCACTAGAGGGAGACGTAGATCCAAGGTACCAGCCGATTGACTGATTGATCGACGGTCTTTATTGTTTTCAGATCTTTATTTTTGGGTTACTGTCAGATGAAGAAGATGAAATTTGCATGTATTTTTCAATTGATATAATTCATATATCAATATATGTATGTATTATTTCTATTCTTACCTTTCAATTTTATTATCACTATTTAGTCGCTTAAGATTTAATATTTTTTTTATTTAGTGTCAGAATGTATTTTTTTTTAATTGAAAATCATCATCACCATCATCATCATCATCATCATCCTATAATATGGTGTTCATTATTTTGCTCAGTTCAGTTTTCCTCCCAGCAGTTACAGTAGACACACGGAGCGGACACAAACACACACACACACACACGCCGACACACGCACGTCCAGACATATTGATGTCTGAACGTGTTGTCGGTCCCAAGCTGACTTATCTGGCTTATCTGCTATGACGCGCCTGTAACTGAGATGCTCTTGTATGATCTATGAAGTTTGCACGCCACCTGTCAACACAGATCAGCAGGACGGCCAAAGCTTGCTCATCTCTCTTTCTCTCTCCCTCTCTCTCTTTCTCCTTTCTGTACACTTAGCATGATGGAAAAAAATCTTAAACTCCATTACAGTGACCCTTAATTTACACTTTATTAAGTAATGCGATGTTTTAAAATGTATTTATTTTACTTATCTTAATTCTAGATGTGTTGGTTATCATTTTAAATAGATTTACCCAGAAAGCATCCTGCTCTACCTGGTATCTTTTGGCAGAGTGATGTGTGTGAGTGTGTGTAGCCGACGTTAGATGAATGATTGTAAACAGTCTAAAGGCAGACAGCAGATGAGCACAGATAAGCTCGTTAATAGTTGATTAAAAGGTGATGTTTGGTCAGTGTGGGCTTATGGAACAGTGGTTCACCGCGTGACCTCAAGGCAAGAAGGTCCTGGGTTCAACACCCTGCATCCCATCATGTACTGGACTGGTCATGTACAGCATGAGGCTTTGGATAAAGGGCGTCTGCAGAAGGAGTGAAGTCACAGCTGAGACTCGGTTTAAGCTCTTAATCTTTCCGAGCAAACAAACATACAAAATACTCAAATTTGCTGCAAATGAGCATTTTTCCGAATCTATCGTTTGTTTGTAGCAGCCATTAGAAGAATAAACAGAGGCTGAATTTGCATTCTTTTTAAAAAAAACAATAACAAAAAAGTTAAAAAATTACTTTTTAAAAGTTATTTCAATTGTTATTTTTTATTTATTTTATTTTTTTTTCACAATGCACGCGATAATGGTTAGAATAAGAATAGTTGTCGCAAATTGACTCTGCAGTGTCCGTACATTCCTATGAAACTGCACAACAGAAACAGGATTTGAAAATAAACTTTATTCACATTTTTGATGCTGTATACACAATACTAGTTCTTACAACTGGAGGCTCAGTCTCATCATATTTCATATTTCCCCTCTGACTGGGTGACTTTCGTTCATTGCCACATGTGTCATGGACTTTACTTTATGTAAGCGGGGGACTTAAAAAGGAAAGCCTGGACGCTCCAGCTGGCTTATAACTAAATCCAATTCAGTCAAATCTGCTTACATCTCTCAGCCATTTGCCAGGAGACATAAGCTGGAAATGTTCAAAGCTCCACACACAATTCAAAAAAGTCCCGTCAGTGGACATGAAGCAGCAAAAAAATACGCTCAGTATTAATATTTACGCTATGTAAATGGCCTATTACCTGTGAGAGAGGTAATTTATCCTTCAAAATAAAAGCATTACTGCTTTATCATTTCTCCAAAATATAAATATTTGAGGGTTCACTGTATTAAATGTCTGCCTATTAATATTTCATTTACTCTCACGTCGTCCAACCAAAGCCTCCGAGTAAGCTAGAAATAATATCCACTATATTTAAAAAAAATAAAATAAAGATATTCCCTCTCGTACATGACTGACTGATGCTTCCACTAAGGAGGAATCAGTTAGAATCAGTTAGAATCAGGTAGAATCAGGTAGAATCAGTTAAATAGGTAGAATCAGTTAAAATCAGGTAGAATCAGCTGGAATCAGTTAGAATCCTCTCTGTTTACAAAGTGTAGTGACACTTCAATATACAAAATGTAGACAGTGTGGTCCAACACCCAACAACACACACACACACATGCACACTCTTAAAATATTTTAAATAATGGATTTGTGAATTTCATTTCAAATAGGACCAAAAATCATTGATTTTTATAATTGAATAAATAAATAGATAAATAAATAAATAAATGCATACATACTGTACATAGATAAATAAACACAACATTTCGCTGTCTGATCTGAGGTACAGATTACCTTTAAATGTTAGTATTTTGGATTTTCAAGTCAGATTCTACCAGTAGGAGGCGCTATAGAATTGTAGGATTTCAACAAATTCTACAAAAAACATTTTCTTTTAAAGATATAGACTAGTAATGATAAAGAACGTAATGACATCACAGTGATAATTGGATTTTACACTGAAAGACCATCTGCTGTCAATCATTAGTGTGATCACTTTCCCTGCAGCTCTTCCTCTCGTGCACAAACACACACACACACACGCACACACACATCCATAAGTGCTTCAGAGGTCATCCTAGGAGATAACACACGTCTTTGACTTCCCGGCTTCCGTGTCTGCTGGGTGGGGAAGAGATAAAAGAGAAAAGAGAGAGAGGGTGAGGAACATGCGATGAAGAGGAAGAGGAGGGCAAGCAGGCCTGTGTACTCACTATCTCCGCCTTCCAGCCTCTTCTTCTCGTCTTCGATGGCCTTCATCTTGGCCTCGTGGACGTCAGCCAGGGCCTTCCACTCTCCTCTGTTGTTGGTCAGCCCATCAAACATGGGGCTGATCTCTGTGTGGAACTTACCAAACTCCTGCAAACACACACACACACACACACAGATGAAACATAGGTCGAGGCGTCCAATATCCAGGCTCTGATGTGAATGAGTTTATGATCTTCTAAGTACCTTGTACACAAAGGAGCAGACAAAATCGATGAAACCGCACTGCATCTTGGGAAGCTCCTCAGCATGATTCCTGTCCATCATTGGCTAAAGAGGAAACAGGAAATGGTTATATTTAACCCAGGCATCATGCCAAAGTGTACATTTGAACATCCTTACGATAGGCTGCTGCTCCAGAACCGTCCTCTCCAGGTCTCCCTGCTCCCAAAACTCTGCTGCCACCATCAGAGCCACCTAGAACCCACAGAACCCAGAGAACCCAGGTGAGGGTGATGAAGTGATCAATGCAGAGAGTTGAACATCATAGAACGTTAGGGTATCAACACACCTTGCTTTGAACCTCCCAAGGCTTCGTGATGGCTGACAGGTCGCACGCCGTCATCATCATCGCCCTGCAGAAATCAACAACACCCAATAATCAATCAATAATGATGATTACACAGCGGTCCAGCGAAAGGGTCACGTGAGGGCGGGACGCGTGGTTGATTTACATGATGATTTCCTTCCTGGTTGCATTGTTGGAGACGTAGTTGACTTTCTCTTTGTCGTCTGGAATCCCCACCACGACTTCAACGATCTTTTGGAACATGGTTCTCTTCCTGAAAGACAGGAAGTGGAATCACCACAGTTTGACTCTGAGAAACACTCAAACTAAAAGGAAACAAGAGTCAGAGAAGTTCCTCTTACTTGAAATAAAGAGCCAGATCGGTGGCGATGATGCAGACTTCGAACAGATGCTGCACCGTCTCAAACTGACGCTTCTGGAGGTTTTGGAAGATGTTCAGGTTCTGGGGAGAGCATGGGAAGAATGATGGCCGAAGTCAGACGGGGATGGAAAATTCAGACGTACCTGCTCCACAAGTCAATACATAAAAGCAGTTTTTCCTTTTCTGTCCTGTTGTGAGTAAACCAATTTTGAAAAATGTGTTTAAATAAATGGACAAAAATGCACAAATTTAGAATTTTCGTCCATTTTTGTCTCGCCGGAGCACAGAAACCATACAGACGAGACGGTTTTAGGATCCAAGCCCAGTGACCTCACAGTGTGTGGGGACTCACTTCGTTCTCCATCAGGGTCTTACTGTACTCCAGATGATGTCGCTCCATAACGGAGGAGCTGTGCAGTCGTGCCAGTGGAGATGCGCTCCTAAAAAAGACCACAGCGGATGAGACACCCCGATCTGCATTTCATCTCATTCTCTCATCTCGTTTCCACTGGGATCTCACTTCGTCTGGTACAGATTGTTGGTTCCTCTGTGGTCAATATCGTGGCAGAATCCGGCAGCCACCATGGCGAAGGCCTCCAGGTCAGAGTAATACTTCTTCAGTTTGCCGGTCTGTGGAGGAGAATCCCACGTTAGTCAGGCTCATAGATAATCCCCCGTGAGTACGCCGAGTGGGCGTGGGACTCACCAGCAGCAGAGTGAACATGGTTTGTCCCACGTTGAAGCCGTGCCTCCAGTTGTGGTAGGTGATGTCACGGTATCCTTTACGGACCGTGTACATCCATCGGGTCAGAGTCTGACAGTCAGGACACAAGACAAAGACAATAAGACAAAAACATGGCCGCTTCTGTTTGTCAGCCAAATGTTGAACCAAGGATTTGAGTGGGTGAAAGTTGTAGTTGTTACTGTGGATTCCACATCATCCTTCCTGGAAGACACTCTGTTTGTGTTATTGTCTTATCTAGTACGGTCTCATCAGGCCCGGTCTTGACTTGTCGACTCATCTCCATGTATGTCTTGTCTTGTATAATCTACACTCATGATTATCTTGTCTTGTTTCATCTCGACTTGTCTGATCTGATCATGTTTGGTGTGGCGTTGGCCTCATCTTGTCTCCTCACGCCTAAACTCCACTCTTTGTTTTGATTTGTCTGGTCTGGTCTTAACTCTTCTCATTATCATATTCAGTATTTCATCACTTTGAGTACTTTGGTCCTCGAGCTCATTTATCGCCAAAACGTCTTTAAATGTTGCATCCTTTGTCTTCTTTTGTGGTGATGTATTCCTCCATTGCATTGTGTTGTGCAGTGACTGGTCCTTTACCTCGGCAGGAACTTTGAACTTCTCCACCACCCCGAGCTCAAAGAAGCAGCGGATCCCACACTTGATGAGCTCAAACTCTGACAGGGGGAAGTCGCTGAAGCGGAACTCGTGGAGCTCCACAGATTTGGCTTCTGGGATGTTGGACCTCTGTACGTCGGAAACACAGTCCAAACTTGTCATGGAGCACAATATGTTGTACAAAAAAGAAAACACGCACACACACACACACACGGGCACGCTGGATGCTTACCAACAGTTTGTACATCTCCTTCTGGTCACAGTCCTCTGGTGCTGCGTTGAGTTTGGCCTCAGTGTTCTGTGGGAGGAGAACAGGAGATGAAGATGAGTTTGATGATCCGGTCCGGGCCCAGCGTGGCCTTGAGCGGTGAAGCGGTGCGGCTCACCAGGATGCTCTGCACGTCGCTGTGCGTGGCCGTGGTCTGGTACATGAGCATCTCCTGAGCCACCTCTTTATTCCACTCAGTCCTGTTCAGTTTGTCGTATGTGTCACTGTTCAGAGTGGACCAACCCAGGAACTGCGTCAAAGCCTGGAGAGACACAGAACGATGAAAAGGAGGAATAACAATAGAAGAGTATTATCGTAGTATATTGTACACTATGGGATATCCTTCCACACCTCTGTGATCTGTTCATCATTCTCGTCAAAAGGTTTGCCATCTTTTCTGTTGAAAAAAGTGGCCACGCCCACAATTTCCTCCTTTTTGTTGACAATGGGCAGGGACAGGACGTTCTTGATCGTCCATCCGGTCTCATCCACCGCCTCTTTCTGTCAAAGCACAGATTCAGATGATGTCACAGGCGTTGAAATGTGTCTCTTGAAAAGTGATGGATACGATGAGCTCACCTGAAACGTGAAGTACTCGTCTGCTGCGGCGTTCATCATGTTACAGATCTGAGAGAGGGTTAAAGAATGTGTGTGTGTTTCTGTTTATGGTGTGGATCAGTCAATCTGTACGTATTTGGCTCCTCAATTTAAAGAAAAAGAAGCTGCACTTACAAAGCCGTTCTCAGCCACGTATGTTGGGAGTCCACTGACCAGAGCCCAGTGGTCTGCAGGGGGGCCCCTGAGAGGGCACAGAGGGATGAGCGACCGGAAAACTCGACGTGGATCGACAAATAACGATAAAATACAGCTGATAAACCTCTTAAACCCTGAGATGACCACCGATGGATCCATTCTCCTTCAGTTTCATTTTAAAGTCTAATAAAGTGTCCAAAGTTTCCAAATATAATAGGATGCATTCTGGGAAAAGTCATATTCAAGATATTCAAAACGTCCAGGAAGAATACATTTTAATTCATCAAAAAAAGTTGAAATCAGAGCGTGGTACTCACGGGATGACTTTAATCTCCTCTTTATCCTCCAATAAGTAGTCGATGATCTTGTAGAAGTTGACTTCCTGAATGGAATCACATGATCAAGATTGTGTCAAACGCTCTAATGTCGGTTGTTACAGTCACACTCCCAGCGTGGTTCTTACTCTGCCGTCGGGGGTCTTGGGGCCCTTGTACGGCTCCTGTTCTCCCAGCTTGATTGCCCACTCGTCGAAGAATTCCTGTAGAGGAAAAAGGCCGAAATCTTGTTGACACTGCGTACACACAAATGTTGCGACGTTTGAGTTTGCAGTGTGTGACGTAAAGGTACCTTGTCTTTGGTCATGTCCAGCAGTCCCACTGAGTACCTCTCACACTTGATGTAGGTCCTCACTGTGTACAAAGCTTTGTGGAACTGTCTCTCGATGTCCGTCAGCTCCTCAAAAACCTTGCTGGCCGACCACAGCAAAACCTACGAAGAGGAGCAGGAAAGAATGAGAGCTTTGTTTGATTTGTGTGACTTTGGTGCAAGAATGGCGGCCCAGACTGGCGGATTAGTACCTGACTTCTCCTGGACTCCACATCCCACATGTAAGCAGTGTGAGCTTGGAGAGCGATGACCGAGGCAAAGTTAATATATTTATTGAAGAGCTGCAAGAAAGAAGAAAGGAAAAAAAAAAATTTTTCTGGAACAAATGTTTTTTGTAATAACATATCAACATTTTTAAAGTGTTAAATTATATTGTTATTGTGTATTGTTTATGTAAATACCAAACTTGAGGTTTGGTAATGAACTTTTTAAAAGTTGATTTTTTATTTTATCATCAGTTCAGTTTGTAGTACAGCAAATTTATTAGTTATTTTATTAGACAGTTATTAAAAATGATAATAAAACAGCAGGGCCTGACAGTTTAGCAGTAATATAGTCACTGTTAACAGTTTTTACAAAATAAATAAAGAAAAACTACGAAATAATTGAATAAAAAGGAGTGAGAAGGTGTAGTCTAAAGTGGGCGTGGCTTTGCATGTCTGTTTGTGCGTTGAGGCGTTTTGGCCCTTGGTGCTGCAGCCCAGGTGGTAACTGGACACAGCTGGGTCTAATTGTCTAATTGCCACAGCTGCAGCTGATTTATCAACAGGAAGTTAATTGTGCCTCTTTTTAAGAGAAAGTTCTGTGCAAAGCTGCTCCTGTTTCTTTTCTTTAGGAACGCTGCGGGGAGTTTTCATGTGGGTGAGTACAAAATAAGCCTGACGCGCAAACCTTGTTACTCACAGTTATCTTTGAAAATGAGCTTCAAATGTCTACGTGGAAGCTTAACGCCTGTTTCAACGTCCACCAGTGCCACAAGAGAGGAAAAGTGAGTTTCCTGCTCTCCCTAAGTGGATTATAAGGTGAACTGTCATAACGTTGACCTTAATTACCGAGTCAATCTTCTAAATATGGGTCAGAGGGAGGTCAAAGGGTTAAAGCTGACCTTTTTTTCATTGAAAGTCAAAATAAGTCCTCTACGCACTCCGTGAGGGATTTGTCTGCTCACGCTGAGCAACTTTGATAAAATCCTCAAAGGGGTCCAAATATAAATATCAACCCAGCTGTGCTCGCTCACCTCCTGATCACCCTTTGAGAATTCACCAGCTCCCTGTTTGTTGATCGCCATGACGACGCCGATGGGCTCCTTCCCGTTCATTATGGGAGCCGTAATCATGCACTTGGTGGTGTATTTGGTCTGTTTATCCACAAAGTCACTGAAATGAGAATCCTGGAAAAGCACAGGGAGATTCAAGTCAAAGACACTGAGCAGTCTTGTAATAAAACAGCTAAATAATAATGATTGTAAATGAATCACAAGCTACAGATTTGTTCAACAGACACATTTCCAGATTGAGGAGAGTTCTAAGAATATTCTGCGTGTAGTTTCATCTGTTTAATTCGTAATGAGATGAAATGTCTTCGCTCACCTTCTTCACATCTGCAATGAATTGCGGCTTCTTGGAGTGGGCCGTCCACCCCACGATGCCCATGTCGGTGGGAAAAACTATCTCCACGCTGGGTTTCACCAGGTTCTTCTCAAAGGGAGAGTTGTGGGTGACGTCGAAGAGTGTGGTGGACAGCTCCGGTGTGCCGTTCCTGGCTCTGTGGGTAAAGTAGCTGCAGCGATCAGCCTGGACCAGCAGTGCGATCCTCTGGAGAACCTTGTGCATGACTTTCTCAAACGGGTTGCTGCCCTGCATCTCCTTGATCAACTCGAAGATGAACTCGGCCTCCTGGACGTTGGTGATGTCCTTGTAAGATGCCGGATCTTTGACCTGGACCTGGTTGTTGAAGGCAGCGGCGATCACATCTGCCTTGACCTTCTTCTCGTAGTACTCCTTAGCAAACTGCGGGTTGTTGTCGAGGAACTTCTCCACGGTGTCTTTGTCGCCCATTTTGTCCAAGTGTTGATCTCTTCTCCAGCGAGCGGATCGGTAAAGGTGGTCTCCAGAAGACGATCCCTACTGGAGCATCTCCCAGTCTCCTCTGCAGCACTAACAGAAGGTAACGAGTGGCTTACTGGGTAAGGGGATCCAGAGGGGCGACTAATGACTGTGACGCAAGACTCATAAAGCCCCTGAGCTTTCTTAACTTGTAAATCCAGCCACTTGTCATTTTAGTGGGGCCAATCCCATCATGGGTAATGATGGCTGAGTTATGACCTGCTGCATGGATGGGGTCAGGAGTCAAGACGGGAACGCTGCTCGTCACCAGCGGGATTCCCTGAAGATGTACGCGGTAACCCGGAACGCACAACGAGGCACGATCAGCGTTTAAAGTCAACAATCTGAGTTCATATGGCAATAAAGAGCAGGAAATGGCATGACAGGAAGTACGTCTGCTGTCCCAAGAGGATAAAGATAATACCATAACGATAACGCCAAGCGGCGAGGGTGAGAGGGGCCGTGGCTCACACGATAAACGTCGCGTTTAACGGTCTTATGAAGGCTGAGAGGCTTTGTATGACAGTGAGAAACGCGATCAGACGCAAAGGGGGGAGAGCAAACGGGGAGTCGGGGTCATGGCATCGAACCCCTTAAAGTGAGTCCGTCTTCATCCTCATCTCTTTAAAAACCAAGCAGAAAGCCCATATCAGGGGAGAATCGGCATAAAATGAGACCCAACACATCAAGAATCAGGAGAAATGCTAATGATGTGTTGATTATATTCATTGTACTTTTGCATACTTAACATGATATTCTTTATTTCTGTGTTTGAGTATACGGTTAAAAAACAGACAAATGGTGCCAACAAGCACTGAATCCTGTCGCGCTCACAAAGTGGATGTACTGCCATGCTGCTGTTTTAAATGGGATGAGATTACAGAGGTGTACAGGTGAATAAACTGGGAACCCAGTGTATAAACACTGACGGGATTAAGCAGGATTATTAACCGTTAACTAAGTGGGTAATTAAACCGTTATCAGTCGGCGAGCAAATCTCCATTTGTAAGTAAGATCTGATTACTGAGGCGACACAAACACTCTCCCCCATGGCACGGCGCGGGGTTTAACGCTTTTATTCTCATACCTGATTCACGGAGCACATTTTGGGAGTTCAGATCTTTAAAACATTTAATAGCACAGAAATATATAGGAATAATGTAGCTAACTTGTATTTGATCCTAACCCTGTAATCCTCCTGTACGATGCCACAACAAAGACTGACAACAAGACTGATTATTGGTCATTGTTTTATTTTCTCATTTTCATCTTGTACCAATATATAACTTCAGAAAAGTAAACATGAATTGACCTGAGGGTGGCGCTATGACCACAGTTCAATTTTGTCAATAAGGTTGAATCCGGACACGGTTTGGGAGTGATTATGGCCCGGTCCAGGGGTTTCAAATGGTGGTCCGCAGCCTCCCACTGGCCCATGGAGGTATAGAGGGCGGGCCGTGATTTGTCATGTTATTTTAACATGACAGAAGAAGTTAAGATATGTTTGCTTTCATTTGTACTATTTTTGGTTTTATTTCTAGTTTACAGATTTTGATCAAATTTTGTGACTCCAAACATCTGTGGGAGTTGATTTTCCTCACCTCACCCCCCCGAAATCCAAGGCCCACAGCTCAGGGTGGAGGTCAAAGGGTCAACAAAGGTTGACAATCTCTAAATGTCATCATCAAGAGAAGGAGTCATGATTGGAGGCGTGCTGGAACCTCGGCGGCGGTCTGAGTTCCCCCCGTATTGAACTTTTGCACCTTTTACTCATCTCTGTTGTCTCCGATCGTTCACACGCGGCCTTCGCTTCACTGCAGCCGAGCCAAAGAAGAGCCTCCGCCAGCCATTCTTGAACTGGCAGACGGAGTAGAGGATGGGATTGAGGGCCGAGTTGGCCAACGTGAACGTCACCACCCAGAAGAACAAGTCGGAGGAGACGTAGCGGTGATCCAGGAAGCTTCTGGCCAGGATGAGGACGGACAGGATGAAAATGGGGCTCCACATGATGACGAAAGAAAGCACCAGGACCAGAAGAGTCCGGAGGAGCTTAATGTCCTGACGGGACACGTGACACTCAAGAGCGCCTCCTCCTGGTGACTGAGGCTGTCTGGGCCAAACCTTCCGCCTGCAGCTTTTAGTGATCTGGAGGAGAGAAATGACGATTCTGAAACGTGAGCAACGATCAATTTGCGGCTTGTGAACAACGATAATACATTTCTATTGTGTCATTATGCACTGATAGCATAATGTAATGTTGACAGTTGATAATATAAGGCTGTCGGCACACACACACGCACACATACACACACGCACACACACACACAAACCTTTCGCAAGAGCACAAGCAAACACTCTTCCGTTCGGATGTTCTCGCAACAGCCAATATTTGGAACAGGTCAACAAAAGAGATGATGTGCGTAAATATACGGCCATCAGCTGACATTAATTGTTGAATCAATGATTAACACGAGCTTTTTACACCACTGAACAGACACACCTGGGAGGAATATTCACCAGTAATCATGACACAGCATTCATATTCTGTATTGTTGATTTTTGTCTGAAACACCAATCCGTTATCTGTCAAAACATCCAATCGGTCATTAACATCCTAATACTTTTAAGTTTACTTTAGAGGAGGAAATTGTATTAACTCAGTCATCAAATTGGTGGCAAAGTATGCTAGAGAAGTTATGAAATAAAATTCTAAAAATCCATGATAGTAAGTCTTGCTGTTTCAAGCTATGGCATTTTTTAAATTTCTCATAAACTTCTTACTTATAATGTGCACATTGTTTGAAAATGATATATGTGGTTTCCTTGAAAACTCCAGTAGACGTCCCTCGCTTGGTTTATTTTGGAATCAGTGACTATCTGAATCATCTCACCTGTAATATTTTGCTGTAACTGACAACAATGATGAGTCCTGGGAGGAGGAAGTACAGTACGAGAAACGCCACGTTCCACACGATCTCCTCCGCTTTGTCAGGCCAAGTCAGAGTGCAGATGTGTACATTTTCCTATGGGCAAAGCATTAAGAAAATATTTGATTGGAGTGGAGGGAGATGAGGCAGGAACAGAGAGTCCTCCATCCATCCATCCATCCATTCATACCTGGTCTGGGATTTCCTCCTCCACGACCTTGATGAAGAGGCTGAAGGGCATGCAGGTGAGGATTGAAAAGGCCCAGATGAAGGTCAGGGTGGCACAGACGCTCCGGAGGTTGAGAGTTGGCACCGACTGGAGCCGCAGGATGGCCTGGACCCTCTCCACGCTGATGGAGGCCAGGGTGGTGATGGTGACGCAGCCGCTGGTGCAGATGATGTACAGCATGGTGCGGCAGGCCCTGTATCCCAGCGTCCATGACACGGACCAGCGAGCCGCCACGATTAGGGGGATCATGCTGATGAACAGCAGGTCAGCAACAAACAGGTTGAGGGTCAGGATGGTCTTGTTGGCCAGCAGTCTGCGCTCCCAGGTTACCAGGGCTGCGGCTCCCACGTTGGCTGCCAAGGAGACCAGGAACACTGCAACGATAGCCACCGTCTCCACGACGATGCGGGTAACGTGGTCGGAGTGGTGAAGGTCCGAGAAGAAGGAAAAATATGTGACGTTTGTAAAGTGGTGAAAGTGAGAGTGAGGGTAAACATCCATACGGGCTGAGGGTCTGGATCCTGCTGCTACCTTGTAGGGGGGGAAGAGAAGGGGGATCAGAGAGATGTGGAAATGGTCATGATGATGAGGGGTAGGAGGAGGAGGAGGAGGAGGAGGCGGAGGAGGAGGTTGTTGGCTTTCCTTTCTGATGATGTGTTTGCTCCAGCTGTTGCCGGAGGGACAGCAAACATTACAACTTGTTCCTCCATTTTTAAACAAGGATTTAGCAATATGGGTCAGAGGGAGGGGAGAGAGAGAGAGAGACCGAGAGAGAAATCATGGTCCTCATTTTATGACTTTATCTGTTTAAATATGTTGAGATGTTTCCTTTTAATGAAAACTTCCTGAAAGGTACAGGAAGTTCAGAAGTGCTGGCTAGCGATGCTAATCCATGTCCTTAAATAGTGTGGGACAGGGATTAAGTTACACAATCTGTTTGACAGCTATTGATCTGGTTTGAACAGTGTGAGATCTGAGAGATTATGACAACCTCAAGCCGTGTTCGGGCGTTAATTATCTATATATCATACAAAATATATCTATGAGGTGTAAAGTTAAGTCACGAATAATCAAATAAAAGACTGCAAATACTGATTTCACTTTTTAAATTTTAATACATTTAAAAATACAGCAAATACAGCAAAATGTACAAAGACGCGTTATGAAGGCAGGACGAAAATGAAGAAAATGGGACAAAACTGTGGATGGATGGATGAATGAATGTTGAATTTTGTTTTTTAATTATGGGAGTGGTTATTTGCCAGCCTACTGTAGTACTCAGTATCAGTCATGCTCATCTGGATTATTACTCTGTGTTGAGATTGCAAATTTAGATACAAAGTCCAGGATGGATGTCTTGGAAACCTTGTTGTGACACGTTGTCGGCCCTCATTAGCAGACGTCCCCGTGGTGAGCACCCCCTGAATGGCCCTCATTGTGCTGCTGATTGGCTCGGTTCAGATGCTGCTCCAGCTCAAACACTGTGGCCAGATTTGCCCTCTCCCTGGCCTCTCCCCGCTGGTCATAATCCAGCCAGCGCTCGCTCTTCTCCAAGGCCTCTAAGAATGGAATAAAAGAATGAGAAGCACAAAGCAGAGGCAGACAGAAAGACGGCAATGCCAAAGGGACACAACTACCCTTTGGCAAGACACGCATACTGTACCCAGGGACAAGATGTCTTCTCTTAGAAACGGACAGACGAAGGGCAACAAAATCAAATCTACGACCTACAATATGGTTGTAGTAAAAATGGGTTTCAAATGGCAGAAAAGGACAAACGTCCATGTGTGAGTCTGAGCTGCTGTCAGTGAACATATGTAATCATAACGCACAGCCTCACACAATATGAGCACGTATGAACACTGGCACCCTTTAAGGACACAAATAGGATCGGAAACATTTAACGGGCCGAGTGAAAAGGTTTCATTATACTGCAATTGTACTATAATTGTACTATAATACAATTAATGTACAATTATTGTATAATTACACTCAGTGTAGTTGAGTACACAGAAAAGCATAAAAAATTCTAAAAAAAAATCCCAAATTGTCATAAAATAACGCTGCCAACCCTTACTTGGCATTTTTATTGTCCCTTTCAAACGGACTTATCTTATGTTAACTGAAGTGTCATTATGATGGCCTAACAATCCTCCTGCTTTATAAGGATGACTCCAGGGTGCTCAGACTGCCACTTCAAAACAACTGCTGCCACCTAGTGGTGTAATGTTGGTAATAGGGGAGAGGAGCCTGACGGCTGCGCTCTGCTGTACAAAATAGAAATATTATATTAATCTGTCATCGCAATGATTTTGTGGGAATCGTGGGTTTTTGTTAAATTGTATATTTTGTTGCTCAGATTAATCATTTTTATCTTGTGGCTGTTTTCTCAAAGGTCCACTTGGGGGATCCTCAGGCTTTGACTGCCTCCTTCAGGTGTCTATGCTCCTTCTCTCGGGCCTGGACACTCGTTGGAATATTACCAGCTCTGTGCTGCAGGATCCTGATAACTCTGATCTTGTGTTCTAGTGGGTGGTGAGAGTCAAAGGTGTTGATCTGAGTGTGTGTGTGTGGGTTTCCTGTACATTCCAATGTGGAGGCCAAGCTGTTGTTCTTGACGTCCTCCCCTATGAATTTGATGTTGCTGTCCGCTGAGTTGAAATGTTCTGTGAAGGCTTGTACTTCCTGGGATTTTGTCCCATGTGTCGTCCACTTATCTGTTTGTGCCGAAAACATGACGTCATTGGCAGAGCTAATTAAAAAAAACCCATCCCAAACTCTCACCAAAGATTTCCCAGTGCCAACTTCTTTCAGCACCCAAATGAAAGCGTGATTCCGTTTTACGCCACTGGAGGGCGCTGAAGCTAAAGAAAAAGAATCTGACCTGGATTCGAAGCCTTCACCTGGACGGAAGAAGAAGTTCGGTAAAAGCAAAGCAAAGCGCGAAAACGGCACTGAAAAACGGAGAAGTTGGACTCGAAGTTAAGAAAACCTTTGACGTAATGAGGGGAAAAGTTTCGATAACGGTGACTCACGATGAATGATGAGTCCACTCCTCTTTCTCTCTCTCTCTCTCTCTCTCCCTCTCTCTCCTCTTGTCTCTCTCTCACTCCTCTCCTCCTCTTTTCTCTCTGTCTAGCTCCCCTGTGTTGAAGGGAGGCCATGACTGTTTGCTCACAATAATTTTTTTTTTTTTTTTTTTTTAAATAATCATAATGCTGCGGGTGGTTGTCGAGTCTGCCGTCGGGATACCCAAGAAGAAGCTGGGAAACCCGGACCCGATAGCTGCGGTTCTGTTCAGAGGTGAGGCTCGTCCTTGGCTTTTACTTTGCAATGATTTTTGCTCCACCAGTTTTAAACTAAACGCTGCTTATTTCTACTTTTAGACCCAGTGTTCATATGAAAGGGTTGAGTTTAAAGGGCAGATTGATTCCCAGTGATGCCGTAGGTTTGTTTTGGCTGCTTTGGCAGTGTTTCACACACAAAGACGCTCCTGTCCTTATAAGGTCAGGGGTAAACCTCTGTCACAGCAGCAGCTGCTGGCTGCAGGCCCATTGTTCACTTTAAAAACTAAAATAAGTACGCCAGCCTCTAATCTGTCTATGTGAGTCTGTTTCATGTCGTCTTGAATATTTTTTGAAGATGCCACGATGAGCTGTGTTATTGTTTAAATTGTCCTCTGTTCACAGTCATGCCCCTACCTTTACTTTTACTTTAAGAATTTGAATACACAGATCTGCAATTAAATCTTTAACTGTAGTAATTCCCCTTTTCAATTCAAAAATTTTAGATTTTGAGCTGTAAGAATTAAAATTTTTGATATTTTTTACCACCAAGAATTCCAACTTTTGATATGAATAGTCGATTTTTAATTAGTATGAAATAGATTGTGGAGATCTACAGCGGCTTAGAGATGAAAACCACACGTATCTTAAACGAGTATTCTTGCAAAAATTGAATTATTGACGTCAACAATGTGAATGTTTACTCTGAGACGTCCTAATTGTTCCTGATCCACAGATTACTTTGTCAACATTCTGCACGTCATGCATTCATCTGTATTTCTCTGTATATTGCATTGTTTTGAATATATTGATAAATGCATAGTATTAATCTGTGGTTTCCTGTTGCAATGAACAATCCTCCACCTTGGATTGGGATTATGTGAGAAGGCAAATATGTTGGATTACCTTGATGAAATTGCACAGTAAACACAGAAACAGTGGAGCATTCCTCTGAGTTCTTTTGTGTTGTGAAACACTTGTTGCTGCAACAAAAGAATCTTGTGATGGATTGACAAAGTAATCCTAACCTCATTCATTTTGTTTTATGTTAACGATTCAATAATCCATTTTTTAGCGATTCTCTTGTTTGGGATTGACATTTTTTCTCCAACCCCTGGTAAATTTTGCCCTTTTATGGCCCTTACAGGTGAAAAGAAGAAAACCAAAGCTGTTGACAGTGACGTGAATCCTGTTTGGAATGAGGTAGGCTTGGATTGAGCTGAGACGTGGGAGAGGATCCCACTGTGGACCGTGGACGATAAACGTTTCCTTCCTTTGTTCCCAGGTGCTGGAGTTTGACCTGAAAGGCTCAGCGTTGGATTCGTCTTCATTTATAGATGTGGTGGTGAAAGACTACGAAACAATTGGGAAAGATAAGTACGTTAAACACCATCATCATCATCATCATCATCATCTTGGTTGTTGATTTTTAGTGTCCTGTTGAAAAGTCATATGAATGAATGCATGTGGTCCAGACAAAGAGAAAAATAAATATTAAATATGAATATAATCGTAATAAACACACACTACCACAGAGAGCACGTACGAAATAATTTGTTTGTCTGTCTGATAGAAGATTTGATGAAACTTTACTGAAACTTCCCCACTTTTTTTTTTGCATTCCTCCGTAAAAACATGAATTAAACCACAACTTTTTTCCCCCTGGCATGTAGAATTTCTTTGCCTCTGCAAAAATGTTAAAAAATATCCTTAAATTTTGGGTCGATTGTTGCAAAATTTTACACACAGTAGATTTGGAGCGAGCCACGCTGAAGTAGCACCTTGTGTTTTTTGACATGTCTTCCTGTTTTGCTCTGATTGGCCGTCAGTGTTGAGTCAAAACGTTCCGTATCTTTGTCGTTAGCCCTTGGTGGAGGTATGGATTGCCTTCTAGTTGTTGTTAGGACTGACTGGCTGCATCACGGTGACTCTGATGTCTGACTGAGGCCCTGGAGGCTCTCATGTAAAAGGCCTGGCTCCTCTGTGCTTGATGTTTTTGGCACAATCAGATCATTTTTTCTCCCTCTCTAATTTTGGCAATCAGTCTGATCACGTGCTATTTTACATTTTTGTTTCCACATTTTCAGTGCAAAAAGCAGTGTATTTTTGGTATCACTTCCTCTAGCTCCACTGCTCACTCTGTAGCACATAAAAAAGAAAAGATCTGAAGAGCAGAATGACCTCACTGAGCTCCGTATCTTCATCACCGTGACGCTGCTGTGTTCAGACTTGCTGCGCGGTTAACAAAGTGCTTTTGGTTTCTTCACTTTGTGGCTCTTCAGCTCTGCTGCTGAAAGAGGAATCCTAAAGTGGATTTTAGCATTTTCTGTTATTTGATACGCAAAAATGCATCATCAAGCTTTGTGTAATGGCTGTGAGTGTGGACTGTTACGTTTATAGTAACAGACAAGAAGCGACAATGACTGTGATGTTTCTTGAGTGTGTGTTAGTCTGTGTGCAGCGTTAAGGGGCAGGCAGATGGGGGGGGGGAAGGGATGTCTGTCTGCTCTGGCCACGCACACACACTTTAAAAAATTTTCCACGCTGCGTGGCTGCAACACAAGGAAGGGAGGAGGGGGAGGAAACTGGAGCCTGTGCTGGCTTGTCACCGGCACATGGATGATGACTGTTAGTAACTCTCGTGGTATGCGTAACTAGTAAGCGGTTTGTATGAGAATTACAAGTATAATCCCCAAAAGAAAAGTTTGGCAAGTGCAGGAAAGAAATGTGATGTTCGTGTTCCAAAACAGTCGGTGTCATATGAGATAAAATCCTGTGGATCGTCAAGACAAACTGTGGAGGCCTTTGACTCCCTCTGGGATTGGAATGTGTACTTGACTAAAATAACGATAATAATAATAATAATAAATAAATAATTGAAATACCTTACAAATAATTCATATTCATAAGATATGATGTATATATGAAGTCAGCAGTGTTAAGTTACGTTAAGGGAATCTGACCAGTGCAACATCAAGGGATCCCTCCCAGTCTGATCCTCCTCGTGTGAAGACAGAGAGGGCCAACCTAAAGTTTAGAGCGTTGTGTAATGATGTACACCTCTGTTTATGTGTGTCTGTGTGTCAGAGTGCAGCGTCCTCAGCATTACGTCTTCTCTGGCCTGCTCTCGTCTCCATATCCGCCCCCATCCTAACCGGGCACAGAACGCCCAGCTCATGCCTGTGGTGACTCTTAATTGTTTCCATCTTTCTGCCTTTTTTTTCCACTCCTTCATCTTCTTTTAGACTTGCCTGTGGAACATGCGAACCCTTGTTGGTGATGTTTGCTGCTGCTGCTGTTCCCAATTGGCAAATTTGCTAAAATAAGATCAGCGAACCGGATGTTTGTTTGTTTTTTTTTGTTTTTTTTGTGTGTAGTGGTGAATTTGAAGCTCTTCTTGTATATGCATAAACAGTATTCTTTACGGACCAAAATAGAGTTTAGTCACATGTGACTCACAGGGACTCATCTTTGTTGTGCCATCTGTGGAGTCTGTTGATCATTGTTGCCATGGGATTTGTTTGGTTGGCACCATCCAGTGGGTGTTGCTGCATGTTTTGTCATTACATGTCAGAAATGAAACAGGGAAGTAAATACAGTCAGTGGTTATGAAATCAGAAGTACAATAAACAGAAATGTACACCAGAGCAACAGCAACTAACTACAGTCATCTTACACCCATTCCCCATGTGGTCAGATGATAGAACCAAAGATCCACCCACCCCTCCCCCGCAGTCTAATCATTGTTACTTTTTTCCAGATGCAGTGATTCACTGATGTGTGATCAAACTCGAGTGTGTTTCCACTAATGGAATATTTGTCTGATTTTTGTCTTTCAGGTTCATTGGCTCTACAAGAATCTCCCTGAGAGATTTGGCAACTGGTCAGATTAAATCCCTTCCATCCAAGAATGTGGCCTTAGTCAATGAGAAACAACAGCCTACAGGGGTGAATACATGATGATGATGATAGATAGATGATCATAATCATAGATAATCATTATGATAATGATGATGAATCTATCTGTCTATCTATCTACAACATGGTTTGAGGTCTTATTGATTATTTTTCTCAGGCATGCATCAATTTGCTGATTGGGTATGAGCCACCTCCTCACAGCACTCCCAACTTGAACCAGCCTGATGGAGACATGTCTCACGTGGATGGTGCGGTCCACTCAGCACACAACCATGAAATCATCTTTCCTCTGAGCAAACTGTTTTGTTTTGGATTCCAGGTTTGACAAATTGATGCAGACGAAGTTGTGTTATAATTGTTGCTTTGTGCCCAGATGGCAGTGAGGAGGTTGAGGAAGCGGAGACAGACACGGATGGAGGTGGACATGGTGGAGGTCCAGGAGCGGCTGTTACACCAGTCTTGCCCGGGAAACCCTGTCAGAAGCCCATCCGTCAGAGCCGTAAGAGGCACAGAGCCCTGGCCAATAAGCCCCAGGACTTCCAGGTATTGTCCCGTTCATCCCAGAGACCAACCTCTGGGCCCTCGGGAGCAGATTTTCATTATTTCTGGAGTGCATGACATTCCATCGTAATCATACGTGTCACGTTAGGAGAGAACTCTTATTGTTCATCAAATAAACGTCAGCCATTTTCACGCGATAAAGAGAGAGAGAGCGCAGACCAGGACAATGAGTTTTATCTTGACACCAGAGTCGGGGACGAACCGATTCTCGTCCCTATCAAGTGTCCACCAATGTTTGTGTCCACACTCAGAGCTGTTTGTAAAGTCATGAATCACTCGTGCCCTTTCGTGAATGATCCAGATGTTTGTTCAGCTGTCTCACTGTTGCTTGCGTTGCTCAGATTCGAGTTCGAGTTATTGAAGGTCGACAGCTGCCCGGCAACAACATCAGGCCGGTGGTGAAGGTGAATCTGTGCGGACATACCCACAGGACAAGAATTCGACGAGGAAATAACCCGTTCTTTGACGAGGTAGAGAATTCATCACCACGGCAGTGTACACTCCAAATGACTTCTCTTTTTATCAGGGACTGATGGTTTTGTCATCTCAGCTTAAGAAGCCGTAAATGTTTGAAGTGATAAAATGTATGAATAACTTTACAAACATAAGTGTATGTACAGCAATGACTGAAATTGTCATTTTTGTTTTTGTCTCCCAGATGTTCTTCTTCAATGTCAACATGCTCCCCTCAGAGCTGTTTGATGAGAGTGTTGTCTTCCGGGTGAGTGCAGGTCATTTCTTCGGACGCTATATTTTGGAGGATTCTAAATAAACCTCACATTGAAACAAGAACGTGGAATGCTGTGTAACGTGTTGATTTTAATGATTATATGTGTTTTTGGATATGTGAATGTGTTTGTGTTTGTTTTTCTTTGGGCAGGTTTATGATTCCTACTCTCTCAGATCCGATAGTCTAATGGGAGAGTTCAAGGTACGGTTCCATCACGTCTCTCTTAAGGCTCGAAGATTTATTTTTGTTCCATGCAAATATTGAGATTTCTGAATTTTGTGTAGAATTATCATCTTTGTGTTGACAGATTAGATTTTTAACGTTTTTCTCCTTTCTCATCCAGCTGGATGTCGGCTACATCTACGACGAACCTGGTTAGTCCAGCGTGACAAGAAAAATGCAGATTTTTTTTTTTGTATGTGTGCGTGTGCCTTGAAACTGTGTTTTATGGTCTACAGGTCATGCTGTAATGAGGAAGTGGCTCCTCCTGAGTGACCCTGATGACACCAACTTAGGCGCGCGGGGTTACCTGAAAGTCAGCATGATCGTTGTGGGAACTGGGGACGACCCTCCGGTGTGAACACTCTCTCACTTCCTATCAAACACCTGTATAGTCAAACACAAAGTACAGATCAGAAGTGTATAAACAAACTCTGAACTCTCCTCTCGTGGTTGCAGAGTGAGAAGAGGGAGCAAATCGAGGAGCAGGATGACATCGAGAGTAACCTGTTGGTGCCAGCTGGTGTCACGATGCGATGGGCCACCCTGAGCCTCAAAGTCTACCGTGCTGAGGACATGCCGCAGAGTAAGTAAACTGTGAAATACTCGTGTCCATCGTGTAATCTAGTCCAGCCACATCCCACTGAGAAACTTCCACTCCTAACTGATCGAACGTTGCAGTGGATGATGCCTTTGTTCAGACGGTAAAACAAGTCTTTGGAGGGGACGGAGATCGGAAAAACCTGGTGGATCCATATTTGGAAGTCAGCTTTGCTGGAAAGAGGGTACATTACGATCAAAGTAGAGAAATAAAATTTTACCTCGTTGTTATGTCGCTGTTGTTATTGATCGGCTGTGACGTTTGCTTTGTTTCAGCTGTGCACCAAAATCATCGAGCGAAATGCTAATCCGGAGTGGAATCAACTCATCAATCTCCAAGTAAAGGTGAGAGAGCTGAAGGAGAAGAAGAAGATGTCGCTAATGTCCAACACAAATGAACCCCTACACGTTAATGCGCCTTTTCTCACTTTAGCACCTCATTAATAGTCGAGTTTGCCTATAAAAACCCCTCAATTTGTAAAGACGTCATGATGAAAAAGCATGACAGTAATCCGTACAATTTCATTTAAATTTGCCTTAAATCTGGACCCAATTGTGATTACCACATGCCTCTGTCTGTCCCTGTAGTTTCCCTCCATGTGTGAACGCATCAAGTTGACGGTTTATGACTGGTAAGATGTAACGTAATGTAAACACCGACCAGCTGCACACACAGCAACCAATATGTGACTAATATTTATTTACTCTTTTCCAGGGATCGCGTTACAAAGGATGATGCCATAGGAACAACCTTTTTGAATCTGAGCAAAATGTCCTCCTCCGGGGGAGAGATTGATGGTACTAATATCTATTTACATATTGTAAAAATCAGACTCTACAAAGTGAAATTCATCCGATCTGTTCTATTTGTCATTTGAAACAGACACACCAGCTGAAAGTTGCAACACGGTGTCGACTGAATGTAAGAAATGATCTGCATGTAATTGCGGCTTAAATGTTGTGGGTTGGAGTCCTGGGGTCGACCTGTGGATTTAACACAGACTGCGTGCGTGTTACAGTGAGCACTGCTGAGTCGGAGGTGGGTTTTCTCCCAGCGTTCGGCCCGTGCTATGTCAACCTGTACGGGAGTCCCAGAGAATTCTCCGGCCTGCCCGACCCATACGATGAACTCAACCTTGGCAAGGTAAGACAACTTTTATGTCCACTGATAGTCCTGACTTAAAGTATTACTGATGTTATCGATTCCCACCTTCATGTGAGTCTGTGCATTTTGCTCGGTTTCAGGGTGAAGGGGTCGCCTACAGGGGGCGTGTCCTTGTCGAGCTGTCTACTCAGCTGGATGGAAAAGTTGATAAAAATGTGGATGACATTTCCAGTGATGACATCCTGGTGGCTCAGGTATACACAGCAGTTTCTACCATTTTCTCCTCAAGGAGCTTATGCTTTTGCATAAATCCTTAGTGTGTGTGTGTGTTTATGTGTGGTAGTATGGATCATGGGACAAGGAATATGTTAAGAGATTTTGATAAATATGAAAAAATGCCCGATAATGGAGCTTCTCATTGTTAATGTTTGGAGTCCTTAACTGAACACTGCTGACCTCTTTTCCATTGTTGCCAACAGAAATACCAGCGGAGGAGGAGGTACTCGGTCTGTGCTGTGTTCCACAGTGCGTGCATGCTCCAAGAGCCAGGCGAGCCGATCCAGTTTGAGGTCAGCATCGGAAACTACGGCAACAAGCTGGACTCCACCTGCAAACCGCTGGCATCGACCACCCAGTACAGCTTTTCTGTGTTTGATGGTAAGAAATGGACAGAGGAAAACAGCAACAACGCTAACACTGATAACATCAACACTGACCGTATCATGATGAGGTCTTCGTTTGACTGGGCCTACTGATGGCTGACTGGCTGTTTCTCACAGGTAATCACTATTATTACCTCCCCTGGGCTGACACCAAGCCTGTAGTGATCCTCACCTCATACTGGGAAGACATCAGCCACCGCTTGGACTCTGTCAACGTTCTTCTTTACATTGCTGACAGACTGGTGAGCGTGTCACAGTCCCACACACACACACACACACACACACAGACATCACACTACATCCTGTATCTCATAATGTGGTCTTGCAAGAGGCCTCGATGGGCAGGAAACTACTCGCTCAACATTTCTCTCTCATCTTTATTGTTTATTGTTTGTTTCAGGAGTCGCACCTCACCTCTTTAAAAACAGCAATTTTGGCAAAGGTGTCTGAGACACGTCTGGCGGAGATTTGGCTCAAACTCATCGACCACATGATTGAGGACCTTGACAAGTAAGATAGGACAGTAATCTATAATCTGGACCTCTAAAGATTTAAAGATGTTTCATGTAAAGTAACCGTGGCCCTCCTGAACGACCAGCTGTTTGGGATATAATGAGAGTAAGCCTCATTAAAGAGGTTCTCAATGACATCATGTTCCACCAAGACCATTCAGCCAAAGATGAATCATGTCAGCCTGATTTACACTGTAGAGAACAGAGCTGAGAGCTGTAATTAGTTTACAATTGTTTTGGCAATCTTTTGCCTCGTTTTCCAACAATGACGCTGCTGCACTTTGCTTTAAATTCTTTCTGTTCCAACTTCAAGAAAATCTCCTCTTAATGGAACATGATTTTGTAAACATTCTTGAAGCGGCTCACTCCTGATCCAGAAACAAAAATACTGGACTTCAAGTCTAACACAAAGTGTTGATGTTTGACTTTTTTTCTGAAATATCACTTATTACAAACTGCTCAATTCATAACTTCAAATTGCACTAAAACGTCCCACTTGAGTGCCCCAACTTTCGGTTTTGACAGTTTCCAGCTCCCGGTGTTAGAGGGCCAGCCCAATGTGACTGCACTGGATCTGCAGATGAAAAATCTACGCGATAATGCTGTGGCCGCTATCAGGCAGATGGCGTGCTGCATGAGACAAGAGGCCACGGACATCAAAGCCACTGTTGGGGACATTGAAGACTGGTTGGATAGACTTAAACAGCTGGCAGATGAGGTCAGGAAAGAATCAACGCCAGAACTCTGTTCTTCTCCAGATCTGAGTTAAGCTGCTCTCTCACTGAAATGTCTCTGTCTCCATTAGCCCCAGAACAGCATGCCAGATGTGATCATCTGGATGTTGAGAGGAGAGAAGCGTGTGGCCTTTGCCCGAATCCCTGCCAATCGAATCCTTTACTCCAATTTCAGCGAGCAGGCCCGCGGCAAACACTGTGGAAGGACCCAGACCGTCTTCATGCAGGTCAGACCGGTCAAAAATTCACAGACTGGATTCAGTTTCTGGACAGGTCTCTGGAAAGTAGTAGTTAGTTAGTTTTTGTGGGTCCTCGAGGGTTTATTGGACTTTCTCTCTCCACGGCGTCCTCCACTTGAGTTAGGCACATGAGATCTACAAACGTGGTACACCAAGGTCCAGAGCTTTGTTTTTTCAGCGCCTCCATTCGTCAGAAAAAAGGAGTAAAAATACAGAGAATAAAAGAACATTACAGATGTGTCAAATGGCTCCAGATACTGTCGCTGTATCATTCCTGATGAGATTTTGAGCTGCATGTATCATCCACTGTGACTATAGACATTTATCTCGTTCAGTTATATCTTAAATCATACATATATAAATCTGACATGGATGTTTCTTTGTCAGTACCCCATGGACAAAAACAAAGGAGTGAAGATCCCCGTTCAGCTCCGGGTCAACATGTGGCTCGGTCTCTCTGCTTATGAGAAGAAGTTCAACAGCTTCTCGGAGGGAAACTTCAGTGTTTACGCTGAAATGGTAGGCAGACCAAACATTAGCCTCGTCTCCTCCTGTACCTTACGTATCACACATTCATCGCTTTGCTTCTGTCATTTACAAAAGAAACGTCTGCACCGCTTTGACGTGTGTCTTCTTGCTTCCCTTTGGCAGTATGAGAACCAGGCCCAGGTGTTTGGGAAGTGGGGAACTACGGGCCTGGTCGGTCGCCATAAGTTCTCTGATGTCACAGGAAAGGTGAAGCTCAAACGAGAACGCTTTATGCCACCGCGTGGATGGGAATGGGAGGAAGACTGGTTCGTTGACCCTGAACGATGGTGAGTTTCATTTATAAGCGCGCCCTCTCTCCTTTGTCTGTTTCATGAACTAACGTCCTGTTATCTCTGCAGAGTGTTATTCATGTTTTACATTAACTAGTTTACATAAACGGAATCATAAATCAGCCTGCCTGCCACAATGAGAGGAAATGAAAAGGAATTTTGGCCTCCCCCAGTGTTTTGGCTTCACAAGCCCTCCTTTAACCCCCTCCGTGGTGCCTCTATTTCTCAAGTACTTACATTCCCCACTAATGCCCTGAGCAAATAACTGTAGTGGCCAAAAGCCTGATTTCCTGAGCCATTTCCTTTCTGTTTATCGTGGTGGGACATATCTGCTGTCTGAGTCACGTAGGTTCCCCTCAACCTGTGTGCTTTGTTTACCTCAAGTCTGCTGACAGAGGCGGACGCCGGCCACACTGAGTTCACCGATGAAGTGTTTCAAAATGAGACTCGTTTCCCTGGTGGAGAGTGGAAGCCTGCTGCAGAGCCCTTCACGGATGTGGTACGTGTATACTGTGGTTACACACGCGCACACACACACACACACACACACACACACACAAAAATCACTCAAATACGTGAGAGTAGATTATAACACAAAACCTACAGAGTAACAACAATAAATAAATTTAAAATCAATATACTGTGAGACATTATCTATTTATTTGGCAAGTAGACATATAATTATCATGATAATATATTGTTAGCAGATGAAATAAACCCCTTCCAGGCGTTGCCGTGACAATAATCCTCTAATAATACATAATGCTTCACTTATCATAACTCATAACCACGAATTTAACTTAACCCTGTATATGACGGCTTCGTTGTGTAGAATGGAGAAAAGTGTGCGAGTCCAGCAGAGTTTGAGTGTCCACCCGGGTGGAACTGGGAAGACGAGTGGATATTTGACACCAACAGAGCCGTGGATGAGCGAGGTAAAGAAAAGTGTGTAATCCAAATGTACGATGAGATTTAATTTGAGAATACCGTCGGTATAAGAAGATCTGTGTGTGTGTGTGTCGTTCGGCACCAGGGTGGGAGTACGGCCTAACTATTCCCCCTGATGATAAACCCAAATCCTGGGTGGCAGCAGAGAAGATGTACCACGTCCATCGCAGGAAGAGACTTATGAGACCTAGAAGGAAGATTTCAGATAAAACAGCTGCAACTGAGGTGAAGAGGAGAAAGATGGGAACAAATCTGAGCGATAAATTTAAAATAAGAAGCCAAGATGTTATCAGGTGTCCAGTGTCTTATTTTTCCTGTCTTTCTTTGATGCTTTCACAGAGGCGTGAACCTGGGGAGGGCTGGGAATACTCCTCACTGATTGGCTGGAAGTTCCACAGGAAGGAGCGCACCTCCGACACGTTCCGCCGCCGCCGCTGGAGAAGGAAAATGGTTCCATCAGACCGCATCGGGGCCTCCGCCATCTTTAAACTGGAAGGAGCACTAGTAAGTCGCAATGTGCTTCATAAGACACAATAAAAGCTGTTATGATCGCTCTACCCGGCACGTCCACTCGCGAGGATCCAGAGGGACTACATTTGTCTCTCGAACACTATGTTTTCTTCCCAACATTCCGTCTGCCTTCTGCAGAGAAAAGTGAAAGTGAAAATGTGCCATTACAGCTGTCATAGTGACTGGAAAAAACATGCAGAACAGAACAGTTAACAATCCCTCCCCTCCCCTCCCCTCGCATGAAATGAAGTAAGTGTTTGTCATGTTTATGTGATCAATCATGTCGCAATCACAAATACACAGAGTGGACCAACACACACACAAACACACGCACACACACACACACCCACGCATACTGAGTAAATAGAAAATATGCCTAATGCGTATGTAATGGAATATATTAGAGTATAAATGAAAATAGTGTTCTCTTAGACTACGGCTATAAACCAAAGTGGTATCCATGGCAACAGTGTAAAGTTGTCGTGTCAGATTCATGTCCTCTTTTTACTCATCTCCCCGTTGAACTTAGGAAGTTGCTGTGGTTCTACATTGTTACACTGTTCTCTCTGTGTCCATCAATGTCGTGTTTGCTCTAAATCTCGTTTTAAGCCCTTCCGTCTGTGTTTGTTAAACAGGGAGTTGATGTGGATGAGAAGGCCAGTAAAACGGATGCAGCCAAATTGTTTGGTGCCAACACACCCACCGTTTCCTGCCACTTTAGCCGTAAGTGTTTCACTCCTGTGGCATTGGCTCCAGGTTCCCTTTAAACACAATTTCCTGCCTAGACCTATTGCAAGATAACGTTAAAGAGAGAGGTCTGTAAAATCTTGATGAATACAGGCACGTCCCTAATCAGCAGTCTATCAGGTATCCTGTCCCATTATAGCGTTTTTTTACTGGCTGATGAACATAATCTTCCCTCAGGGTCCTACACTTATCATCTGAGAGTGTACGTGTACCAGGCGAGAAATCTCTGTGCCATGGACAAAGACAGCTTCTCAGGTAAAATCCAAGCTCCACATTTTCCAGGATATCTCTGCTTCAGGTGGAAACATAAAGTTTTTGAAATCTTCCGACTATGTCTTCCTTAGATCCCTATGCCCATGTGTCCTTCCTACATGTAAGTAAAACCACAGAAGTCGCCAGGGCCACCTTGAACCCCACATGGGATCAGACTGTCATATTTGACGGCATTGAAATCTATGGCGATCCTCAGACCATCGCACACTACCCTCCTGATGTCGTCCTGGAGCTCTATGACAGCGATCAAGTGGTTTGTCGTATATTTAAACACACATTTCGAATTAAAACCACTTAGGCCTGAAAGTCAAAACATACAACTCCTCACTGTCTGCCTAGTTCTTGTTCTACAGAGCAGATTCTGGCATTGAATATAATACATCCCTTTTATAGGAGACCCACATGAATAAATCTGAAATATTTACGGTGAAGATTTTGTAGCAAAGCAATAAACAATAATCACCTCAGATTTGTCACTGCAAGAATTTATCTCCAGGTGTTTTCATGACAATCTAACTTATGAGTCAAGTTATGGTGATTTTTCTAGCAGCCTCGTCCAGAGTAGAGCAGGACATGAGCACTTTTTACGTCTTCCTTCCTTTTCATGTGCGATACGAAGCTCTATTTTTGTGTAAGGGGCACTCGCTGCTGTGCTCTGTTAAAGTCTTAATAGATCAATCTATCCCGAGGGGCAGCAGCTTTCATGCACACGCAGACGGACTTCCTATAGTTAAAGACAGTAACTATCCCTCTTTCTGTTTTCTTCCAAATCCTCAGCAATAAGACTCAGTGGACAGTCCCCGTTTGTGTCTATTTTATGTATTTATAGCAATCATTTAGACTTTCGTCCCATAAAAAATCATAACCGGCAGTGGGTCTCAGGCTTAAGTGGTTAAATCAGAAGAATATCTCTCTAAAATTGCCTTTTTGTGTGTGGTTGTTGTTTTGCCCCAGGGTAAAGATGAACCTATGGGTCGCTGTATATGCCCCCCAGTTGTGAAGTTGAACCCCAGCGTGGCTGTCAGCCCCAAGCTGCTCTGGTACCCAGTCACCAGAAAGGGCCAGAGTGCTGGGGAGGTACTGGTGGCTGCTGAGCTCCTGCTGAAGGATAAGGTAAGGAGGAGTTTAGGGATGAGACTAGAAAGCAAGATATTGGCTTCAAACTGAAATTGTTCTCTGTCACCTAGACGAATGAGGGAGATATGCCCCTGGTGCCACCTCGCCGAGGGGAGGCACTCTACATGGTTCCTCAGGGAATCAGACCTGTAGTGCAACTTACTGCGATTGAGGTAAAACTTTTCATATACAGTTTGAATCGTTCAAATACAGGACAGGATCATATCACGCAAACCCAGCCTTTGTTCTGAATACACATAGACAGCTACTTTATATCTTTAAACTCACTGTATTTTCTCATCATTTGCTTAATAACATTTTTTTTCCCTGTGCATCCTTGGTCTCAGATCTTGACCTGGGGTCTGAGGAACATGAAGACGTACCAGTTGGCCACAGTTTCCTCCCCTAGTTTGATCGTGGAATGCGGTGGTGAGATTGTCCAGACTGCTGTCATCAAGAACTTAAAAAAGAACCCCAACTTTCCCAGCTCTGTGCTTATACTCAACGTGGTAATTACCATCAGTTCTTGCAGAGTAGTGGTTCCCCACCATTGTATCTCATGTACTTCTTGAGCTGGCTTCTCTCGGAGCGCTTTGATTCACACATTTGTCGCTTTGTCACAGTAGTATTCTCCTCTTATTTTGAAATTAATAATAATCCTCAATCTTTCTGTGTACCTACAGTAAGATGCTCAAGCACCCAAATTAGTACCAGGTACATGGTTGGGAAACTCTATTGAGGCTGCCAAGCAATTGTCAAGCTTCAAGTTCAAGCGTTACGTGTTGAGCTTTTCAGTATATTCCCTCTGAACTTGCGTTGATCACACAGCTGTTACCAAAAGAGGAGATGTACGCCCCTCCGATTGTGCTCAAGGTGATCGACCACCGACCCTTCGGTAGGAAACCTGTGGTGGGTCAGTGCACCATCGACTGCTTGGAGCAATTCCGCTGCGACCCGTATCGCATCAACAGCGAAGTCATGTCTGCTAAAGGTACACACTCAGATCCATACATGAACACACACAGCATGTCTCCACATGTACAGAGTATTTACAGTGTCATATTTCCATGGAATCTGTAGTGGCAATGATCGCTGCTGCCCAAGGAGACGTCATCATAAACATGGAGTACAGACCCATTCTTAGTGCAGAGGTAAATAATGCTGCAGTAAAATAACAAATGTGTTTACGTGTTTGAAATCCAACTCTTTTAATGAGAGCTGTTTTCTGTTTGATTCTCACTTTACAGATGCAAGAAGAAAAGGTAAGAAATTTTCTGTTTGCAGCCTACTGATAAGCAGCCTCTCCCAGGAAAAAATACTAAGGTTCCCATTACGATCCTCTTTGTAGGAAGAGGAGGCGGTGGATTGGTGGAGTAAGTTCTACGCCTCTCTGGGACAGCAGGAGAAGTGTGGGCCTTACCTGAAAAAGGGCTACGACACCTTACAGGTAGAAACACCCGACATGACAGGTCATCTCACCTCGTCAGTTCACAGATGCTGCTGTCATTGTGGCTACAGCTAGCTAACCCCAATCCAAAAAGGGAAATGCTGGTCAAATTGGAGTGTATGGCAGAAACATGATTTATCCTTTTTGTAGATACAGAAAGAGAAACAACAAGTTTTTATTTTAAACTATGCAGAACATATGACGTTTTGGTGTTTTGTGTTTTGTGTTTTCCAGGTATATAACTCTGAGCTGGAAGAGGTCCCAGAGTTCCAGGGCCTCCTTGATTTCTGCAGCACTTTCAAACTACAGCGAGGGAAAACTGATGATGAGGAGGAAGATCCCTCAGTGGTGGGAGAGTTCAAGGTGAAGGAAACACATTTATGTTGACAATGGACTGCTGTTTTCAACTCTTTTTGTCCAGAAATGATCGTGTAATAAACAACCAACATGTCTGTCCTGTGAATCTTTGGTGCATGAAGGGCTCCTTCAAGATTTATCCCCTGCCTGACGACCCAGGGGTGACAGCTCCACCCCGCCAGTTCAGAGAGCTCCCTGAGAGCGGAGCTCAGGCGTGCCTGGTCAGAATTTATGTGGCGCGCTGTACTGACCTGCAACCTAAGGACACCAACGGCATGGTGAGTTTTGCAATACGACAGACACTCTTAAATATCCTAACAAAAGATATAATTTAAGTTATACGTAAGTGCTGCCTTTCCAAAAGAGTGGACGCTTAAAAGCCATGTAATGCAAATGAAAGTGTTTTTGTCTACCAAATACAGTGTGACCCATACGTTAAGATCACTTTGGGGAAGAAGACAGTGGATGACAGAGATAACTACAAACCAAACACCCTTAACCCAGAGTTTGGGAGGTAAGAGTGAACATCTGTTGTTCATTTGTACCAGAGACATGAATATTGAGTGATAAGTTTCCGTTTGTATCTTAAAGTGATTGTTATAAAGTTGTTTTTTTTATTTTAAGAAAATCATTCAGAACATAACATCTAAGTTTAACATCTAATTTCTGTTACATTTATGTTGTACAAGTTGAAAGATTTTTCACGCCATCTATGTATATGATTCCTGGTTAATTGTGTTTGACCTGACGTTTCTGGGAAAACGAGGCAGGCAGTCCTTTGTTGCTTGACAATATTGTCACCTTTTAGTGACATAAAATGAAGTGTTAGGAAGGAAAATCCAGCTTGGGGAAAACAAACATAAGAAAACGATTCTTTTTTGTCCAGGATGTTTGAGGTGTCGTGCTTCTTGCCTCAAGACAAGGATCTGAAGATCGCCGTGTACGACTATGACCTACTGAGCAGGGACGAGAAAGTGGGCGAGACTATCATCGATTTAGAGAACAGACTCCTGTCCCGTTTCAGGTCCCACTGTGGCCTCCCACAGACTTACTGCATGTGAGTATCTGCTTTTGTATCTCCAGAATTACAGAAGCCACATCCTTGTTTCCTGCATGGTAGATGTCTTCTTTTGTTTAAGCCCCATAACCATCTGCAGTACTGCCTGATTGCTTTTCTATGGTTAAAGTCATGTTTGAGTTCTAAGACGTCATTGGTTCCACTTACCCCCAGTTCAGGGATAAATCAGTGGCGAGACCAGCTGAAACCCTCTCAGATCCTTCAGAATGTGGCCAAGGTGAGGGGCGTTCCTTCTCCACGCATAGAGGGTGACGGCAGCTCGGTGGTCTTCGGAGGAAAGGAATACAACCTGCAAGATCTTGGTACTTTCACTGCTTTCACTTGGTTTTTTTCAGTCCTGTATCCTGATTCTATCAGTTTGCCTTTTAAAACATTAAACTGTTATTTCTTTGCACTGTATCTATTTGTGTAGATTTCATATTCACAGTACATACAATGTAAACAGAGGCCCGATTCTCCTAATATATTACCCATTAACCATGTTGTGTTTGGTCTGACATGCCCTTTACAGAGGCTAACGCTGTGATCCACGAGCGCCTAGGCCCAGACAGGGAGAGGCTGGCCCTGCATGTCCTCAGAAACCAGGGCTTAGTGCCAGAACACGTTGAGACCAGGACCCTGTACAGCTCTCATCAACCCAACTTGTCTCAGGTTAAAACCACAGCACTGAAGCGGCACTAACTTTATAGAGTGGATAAAAGATGTATAAAATAAGCAGCTATATCTCTTAAAATAGCTGATGAAGTTGTTTGTCTCATAACTGCCATTCTTTTCATTAAACCCAGGGAAAAATTCAAATGTGGGTTGACATTTTCCCCAAGAGCCTTGGGCTGCCGGGCCCTCCATTTGATATAACTCCAAGGAAAGCCAAGAAGTAAGAAAGAAATGCACTGTATATTAACATAAGACACACAACAAAACCCAAAAGAATAAATATGGTGGGGATTGTGCCTCTCGGTTGTCTGCAGATGGGAGGCCAAAGCCTCATCAGTGCACCAGCGCCTCATGCTGGTTGGTTGGGGGCCTGCATGGAGGAGGGCAACATGTATTATTTTAGGATTTAATAGGAAAAGGATTTAATTGGACAGTCACTATCATGTGATACAAAAATATTGTACTCATAGGTCGTTCTCACTTCTGGGATGGTTTCTCCTCTTCTTCTTTGTTGGTAACAGACTTCTGCCCACCGTGTTGTACAATCGAGCATTGACAAGATAAGCATGAAAAGGGGAAATTGTCCTTTCCAATATTCAGAGAGAAAAAAAAAGAAAATCATTTATAACATAATAGAATGAAGAATGAAAAGTAAAGGCTTATTTCAAACAGGCACTACTTGCGGGCCATCATTTGGAACACCACAGATGTCACTCTGGATGAAACAAGCATCACTGGAGAAAACATGAGTGACATCTACGTTAAGGGGTACGTTAATGAAGCTCCGACTGTATATACTAACAGTAGATATTGACCAATGTTCTGCTTAAATTTAGCTCACACATTATCTGGAGGTAGAATGATAATTAAATTCAATGTTTCCCAGATGGATGCCAGGCATGGAGGAAGACAAGCAGAAGACTGATGTCCACTACAGATCGCTGGACGGCGATGGAAATTTCAACTGGAGGTTCATCTTTGGGTTTGAGTACCTGCCAGCGGAACAGCTATGTCTCGTCTCTAGGAAAGTGAGTGTGGCCATAGAGCAAGAACATTTGACAACATCATATGACATCACATGAGTTTGTTTTTTACTGATGGAATAATGGAACCTTTGTGTTTTATAGGAGCATTTTTGGAATCTGGACAAAACTGAATTTAGGATTCCCCCTAAACTGATTATCCAGATATGGGACAATGACAAATTCTCCCTGGATGACTACTTAGGTGAAACATCTCTGTTGTTAACTACAATCGTGACCAGACTGGAATCTAAAATATATTGTGCGTTGTGCTACTATTTGTTTTTTGGAATGATTTGACAGGTTCAGTTGAGCTCGACCTTCTCAATCTGATCCCTCCTGCAAAAAGTCCAGAGAAGTGCAACCTAAAGATGTTACCAGGAACGGGGTCATCCCTCTCCAAAGGTCCGCTGCCCAACTCCCTCTTTTCCCAGAAGTCTGTGCGAGGCTGGTGGCCATGCACGATTGAGCAAGATGGGAAACAAGTGATAGGTGTAAGTTTGAGTCGACACTGCTGGGAACCTTAAAGTGATATGAGGAAGATTTCACAAAATTGTACAAATATGTTTATCATTGCCTCAGTAAGCTTTGGCCTGGAAACATCTGTAGTTTCACACAGAAAATTTAATTTACACCAGCGCATCACTTTAAGTTTTCCTTGCTCCTGTTCATGGCAGTGTTTCAATATTTAACAGGGAAAAGTGGAGATGACCTTGGAAATAGTGGAGGAAAAGGAGATGGAGGAGAGGCCAGCAGGGAAAGGCAGAGACGAGCCAAACATGAACCCCAAACTGGAGCAACCCAAGTAAGAACTATGACTTTGAAAAGTGAAACAAAAACATGTGAATGGCCTTCAGCTTTCTCTATGTATTTATTAAGATTTATTTTGATAAATGTAATGATTTTACACATTACTGTCTGTCTCCATTCAACAGTCGCCCTGACACCTCCTTCTTCTGGTTTACAAACCCCTGCAAGACTATGAAGTTCATAGTTTGGCGCAGATTCAAGTGGATTTTTATCGGTGTCATTATTCTCCTGCTGGTGATCCTGTTCTTTGGAATCCTCCTCTACTCTCTACCTGTACGAAAACGTAGTTCATTTGTTTCCTTTGTATTTTTGTTATTTCTGGAGCATGCACCATAAATTTGCTCTATGTATTATTATCATGTATTTCAAGCCCATGCATTCCCTTTGGTGATAGTTTCCATGTACTGTTGTGAACATTCATTAACTGTTTTAATTGTTCATCCACAGAATTACATCTCAATGAAGATTGTGAAGCCTTTCTCCTAAGCAACACGTCAAAGATCATGGCCAGCTTCCTGCGCCAGGGGCTGTTTCACCATGGGAATATGCAATTATTTCTTCTGCTGCTTTCATACTCTAGTGGTATTTTTTTTTATTACTTGCACTATGTAACTTTTATAGCAATCGATTTTTATGTTAAAATTTTGATGAAAAAATTATGAATGTTCACAATTATAGATGTTTCAGGACATTTTGATTAAAAAATAATGTAAATAGATAATTTTTCTTCATAGCATTTTGCCAACTGCGATATTACTATTCAAAGTAGCCTGCCTCTGTTGCCTGACTGGAGGAGCAAACACCGGAAGAGAGTATACCTGGATAACACGACCTAAGAGAATTCCTCCACATTAGAGAACACTGTCTTCATGTTGCTGTCTTATATGATCAATGTAGCTTCTGCACAAGAAAGGGAAATGTTCACTTTATGTTACTTGCTTTGAATGAAAACTGTCAAATACTGTGTTGATCTGTGACCGCTGTTGGTGTATAGATTTAGAATTTACATATTATTTTTATAAAGGTAGATTTAAGGACCAACAATAAAATTACACAGTGTCTCCATATGAAGCTTTCAATTGAAACTCAATTGTGTCAACTTGTGAAAACAGGATAAAGCTTTATCAAATTCCAGATAAAGGCTGTGAAATATCTGAGAAAGTTAGTGCTTTTTTGTATTTACTGAAACTTTACTGTGTGAATTAGTGAGATAGTCCTAGTGTCTTATTTGTCGTCCTCCTCTGGCTCTGTCTCTGAATCTGACTCCTCCAATTCCAAAAGCAACTCTTAAGAAAGTGAGTTAAAATATAAAAGATGTAGGAACAATTAGTCTTCATTTTCAAGAGAAAAATGCTTTACCTGGTACATCCTCAGTTTATGTGAAGTGAGTCGTTTCCAATATCAACAACTAATGAACAACAAATCACTGATTATGCAGCAGTGAGACTCTATTGAAAACAGCATTGTTTCCTTACCCTGTATGAAACGATGTAAACGGATTTTTTGTGTCTTCAAGCTAAAGTAAACTGCCCACACTATTTGCAGGTGAATAAATACAGTTTTAATATTTCTAATTCGACCCCATTCCTTGATGCGGAGCGCCCCCTACAGCTGAGAGTGTGGATAGGAATGGATCGGTTGGTTGCACGACAGGAAAACTCCTTTGCGGCCCTATTGCTAGGTTACCGTTTCACGATCCCGCCTATTTTCACCAGGCTAGCGTTTCGATTGGTTAATCTTTTCCTGCCGTCTAGGTGCGACACTAGCCAGGAACTGGGAGTAAAACAATAACGTTGACATTTGGAACGAGTTTTTTTTTTCCTGGCGATATACCAGCGTTTGTTTGTAATAGACAAAATGGGAAGATAAAAACATCTTTCACACCGAAGGAAATGAGTGTAAGTTGTCTCTGCTATGTTTTACAGGAGCCGTTAGCTTTTGTTAGCCTAATCAGGTTGAATTACGGTTCGTTGCTAGCTGAATAACGGCTAACGCCGGGATTTTCAGGAAAATGAGCTGAACGCAGCTTGTTTTTGTTTTACACGATTTATTCATGTCAAGATAGTAAGCCAAGAACCAACATGTGCCGACAACAAGATGTTCCCCTGACTGTTAAGTAACAATATTTCTGTGAGGTGGTGCTGTGAGGCATGTGTTGGTTATTGTTAGATTGTGAGCTCATGTTAGCGTTATGAAACAGTCAGTCACGGTTTGTTTGGCTGAGTCTGGATATGACTTGGACATTGAGACAGATAGGACGAGCCACAAAACAAAACAAGGCGAGGTAATTCATGTAACATCATTCAAACACAAAAGTACTTCAAAGTGCTTTTCACAGATATACATGAATTAGAATCACAGGTTACAAATCAAAGCATTTTAAAAGGACAGCATAACAGTTAAGAAAAATCCTTATACAGAATAAGACACTTGTCTTTCAGGCCTGTAGCTGTGAATCTTCACAGGGAGATGTTTGTCCAACCTCCCGTCTTGAGAAAGTGGACAAGTGAAGTCATTACCAAGGTCAGTTTGGAAGGTGTCTTCCACATCATATGCAGTCATAAACAAAGATTTGTGATTATACTTTGTTATCTAGAAAAGATAAAAAATAGAATGAAATTGTTATTTTGTTCTCTTGTTTGATTTTCATTCTTACACAGCCTTTGTTCTTTCAACAGCTCTGACCTGAAAGATGGATGAAGCCATGGATTCTCAAAAAAGGTATCCAGATCAAATTTACACAATTAATTGCACATTAAAATACTTAGCAAATAGGGGAAGAGTAAAATGTGGCTCTAGCCTACTGACAAGGATTGCACTTGTTCTGTTTGTTTTTGTTTGATTGCAGCATAACTGCCGAAGCCGAGTCTGAGGTTCTAAGTAAAGATTCTGCAGACAGAAAAGGTGAACTCTCCCACGGACCCCAAAAGCCTGGCAGCATAAATGAGTGTGCAACAACAGACAATGTACAACAAGATGTGGCATCTCAGATGTCTCCGACATCCATCTGTGGGTCAGCAGGTGGGCTTGATGAACCTGGGCTTGCTGATGGTATGAATAACGAGGCTCAAAGGCACTGTTCAAATGTACAGAAGAAGAGGCCGAGTTCACCTGGTCCCCACCCCGTTAAAACAACATGCGTTGCCACACACTCATCCAATAGTACACTCACCCTCTGTTTTAGTAACAGTCCCAGGAAGGATGTGAGTACACCCAGTGACGTGGAGATGCTGAGTCCTGAAAGCCCCATCAACAAAACCCTACTCACCACCAACTCTGCAGACCACGACGTCTCTTTGGCAGAGGACTCTGGCTTTGCAAAGGCTCAGGTCATGGAAACACAACAGTTTGTCCAAGACTCTAGAGATTCTGGAATTCCGTCCAAAGAAAGAGTAGATCCAGTTGCCATGAAAACAGAGGATGCTGAGTTAGCAGAGTGCAGTGGTTCATTTGCTATGAGTCAGGACGTCAGCGAAAGCCAGTCCTTGGCATCATCTGGAAGGTATTGTGATCTCTGAAGTATTCACCTTCACTGCATACTTTCTCTTTAAGAATGGTAAATCTTCTAGTTTTCTAGCTACTAGGATTGTCAAAAGTATATAGATAGTGAAGTTTTAAAATGATACTAGTAAGGGCTATGATGAGATAATGATAAGAGATGCAATTAGTTCGAGGATAAGATTTTCAATATCAATATCAAAGCTTCTCCAGTTGTACATGCTGCAACTATAGAGCAAAATATAAAAAATAAACAGTAACCTCTTCTGTTGTTTCTTTTACAGTGTTTCATTGTCATTGCTTAACATGGACAAAGGGTGGTTGGGGACACCTGTTGATGAGCTGAACAGGATGCCACAGTGTGCCCCTCCTCTGTCTCACCTGAAGGTCGCGCCTAACCACGCTGTTGCAATCAGGGTGAGGTCAACAGCCAGTCATTCTGTTTGTTTTCTCTGTCAAGCTTTTATTTTCTTATTGAACTTTTGTTACCCTTGCTTACACCCACACATCTAGTGTCCAAGAATGCATAAAACACAGAATTCCTGTGAGCAGCCCATCTCCTCACCTAAACTAAATGTTTTTGCTTTTATACCAATTTATGTTCAATCATTGAGATTATGAAGATGAAGACACGTAACCACGCTATCCCCTGGCCTACCCACATAAAATGTGTAAACAGATTCATTGTAGAGTGGGAAACATACTTCGCCTTAAGTGCATGCTCGTATGACTGGCTGTGGTGGTGTTGTTTGTAATGCCTTCAACTTCAAAAGAGAAAGAATATGTCTACCGGTGAGTATAGATAAAGACAGCAGACATTAGGAAAAGGCAGAATCATTTTGATAGAATCTCCCATCTCCTGAGGGTGTCCTGCCAGTAAAGCTCCCATCAAACCATGTCTTCTACATGGGAACACTGCAAGTGCTTGAATCTAACTACTGCTCAAGATAGTTTTTCCCTCATTAAAATATTATAGAATGTTTAGATACTGCTAAAAGACTTTTATATTTAAAGTACCATTTTAAAGGATGAAATGTAATAGTTTTGTTCATTGTTTCCTCACCAGTCTACACTTACCTGAACTGCTTACATGGAGAGAATAAAGAAAAAAGAAAGAGAAAAACAGTATACCTTGTGTGAACATACATGTATTCTCCTAATAATTTTTTGGACATAACAGATCACTCAAGGGATGCACAACCAAAACAAGTTGGAAACTACTGGTTTAATAAAACCTTTAATCCTCCTGTTTGTTTACAGAGTTGCCACATTAGCTTTGTTTAGAAGAAAGGTATTTGTCATTTCTAAATTCAAGTAATTTCCCTCAATTCACATTTTAGAGTTAGTGATGCATTATCAGACAGGAGCTTCAAACAAACATGCCTCTCTTTGAACTACATTTTACTGAATCTAAATCATGACTGTTCTTGAAACAGTGACTTGACTAAGCCATCGTCATACCCCTGTTTGTTGGTTTCCCCTGTTACAGACAGATCTTCTTAGAGAGGGAGAAGCCCCTGTCCCATACCCCACCAAGTTCAGGGATGCTTGGGATGACGTATCTGTGAAGATGCCCTGCTCTGAAAAGAATCTGTTTCCTTTAGAGACTGAGGTATATCAAATGTTCACAGCATTCAATCTGTAAATTCTCATGTACAACAAGGTTAGTGAACAGTGTTGTTGTGAAATGTTTGTTTTGTTTGTTCCGTGCAGGTTGGAGGTAGTGTCCAAAGTCGGTGGGAGCTGATACAAACAGCCTTGCAGGGAGAGTTCAAAAGTTCTCTGGACGTGAGGGTAAGAGGAAGCTGGGTTTGCTCAAGTGCATCACTCTCAAACTTAATATGTTACACAAGCAATCAGACAAGTAGAGCATCCATATAACTTCCTTAGACATATTCAATCACTGTGCACAAAAAATAAATGTAAAGTCAAGGAATTTACAGATGAATAGATTGTATCTATTGTGATAGATAGAAATGCAGTGTTATACAGTATTATCTCTTCTCAATTCTAATTCAGATATCTCAGATCCTTGTATACAGTTAATCCTATAGTTTTTACAAATTTTCTGTCACATCCTGATTGAGAAAGTAATTTCACCGTCAACCACAAGATGGCACAGTTGATAACAATAATGGTTTGTTAGACTATGTTCAAATGAAACTTGTTCAAATCTGTGATCCTCTGTCTCTCTGTGCTGTCGCGGTGCATTATGAATTAAAACCCCTCTTTGTTCTCTACACCAGGATGCCATACTGCGGTATAACACAGCAAAGAAATGGGATTTCACTGCCCTCAACCTTCTCTGCACAGATGTAAGCCATACATGCACGCTAACACTTAATTATTTGAGTTTTAAAGGCTTAACTAGTCCATAACAGACAGAAAAAATATTAAATCGGCTTTTTGAGGCCTGATGACTACATTCTGTTGCCTAAAATATAAACTGGTCAGAACATATCTTGTTAACTTGTCTGTAAATCAGTTGTATGTCAGGTTATTTGCAAATTATAATGATTTGTAATAAAATGAAATTTAAAATAGTAATTGAAATAATTCACCAGATAGAACCCATTCAAAATCAAAAGTGAAATGGATTGCGATAATTATACAAGGGATAAAAACAGATACTGGTGTAAATCAGTGCAATGGTGGGTTTTCTATGATCTTCTGCTTGGCTGATAGATGGATGAGAGGGGTGTAGTCTTTTCACGGTGTTTATTATGCTCTCAGCTCATCCAGTTCTACATGTAACAACTCATAGAAACGAAGGACAAAGAGATATGGTTGTGTTAGTGGCTTTTATGCCTTGATGTTAATGGTTATAAAAAGAAAAGCAAAAATAATATATATTAGTTTCAATATTAATTTGAGAAATGGTTAAAGGAGAGCAGCAGGAATTTCAGCTATTTACAAAATTATTTTAAGTTTGACGCAGATAAGAGTCAGATACAGGCACATCAGGTGAATCCTTTATTTATTTCATTATTAAATTTTTTTTTGGTTGTAAAATGCCATCATATTTTAACTTTTAAGAGTTTCGCAAAAATATCTCCTGACTAAACTCCAGTGGAGCCTCACTGTTTTGACAGCTGGTCCCTGTGAGTTTTGCTTGTAGATGCCACTAAGGTTTGTTTACCTCACTGGGATTGATTTCATCTTTGGACATTTACCTTAATGAGGAAGGAAGCTAATGCTAAATTAGTGTTGTTACAGAAGGGCAAGCCTGCCCGTCTGCGGTTGGCTCCAAGCCCATCAGTGTGAGTTGTCCTTTTTCGAGTCTCACAGGAGCAAACGTTTATCATCCGATCAGGACGGAGGAGCGCAGAGCATGGCGGCGGCAGCTGTTGTAGAAGAATCAGGAGAATACACTTCAATTTTTTCGGCCTCTGTCCTCCGCCTTTTTAGCACGCTACCATCTTTTAGTCTGATAGCTCAGTTCTGGATAATGGTGGTAAATGAAACTTAAATTGTTGTTGGATTAATGTTCCTGTCATTCACTGGTTACTGTTGTACTAAAGTGCGGTCCGACTTTTCCTGTCAAACAGTTTAAATTCACCACTTACCCATATCTCACTTATTAAAAATTAATTGTAATATGCTTTTTGTCTCGTGCCACTCCCATTTTCTGGAAAGTCTTATTTGGTGGAATTTACATTTACGGGCCAGTAAAAGTAAAATAATTTCTCAACCATTCTCAACATTTTTAACTTGTGACAGTTTTCCGATTAACAAAATTATAACCCAAGTCTGCACTCACAAGATAAATATCGACCATATCTTCACTTACCAGTCACTTGAATTATGCAGCAAACTTTCAAATAAAATGAATAATTTTGTTGTATCATTGTTAGTTCATGGAAAGTTTAGAGTCATAAAGAATGAAGTTAACCTGCTAATTTAGCACTTATGGTTCACTGCAAGTATTTGCTATTGATTAGGATCCCGTAAGATTGATATTGCAACCGGATTTTTTCCCCCCTCCCATTATTAATGCTAGCATGAAAACAGTCAGGCTCTTTTCAAAGATGGCCCTTTTGTCTCATTTCTGAAATAATTTCTCTTGAGTTGGTGCTCTCAGACGGTCAATATCAACCTGAGCATTTTATGGCTTAATCCAATTTAATTAAAAGGAACCATTAATTCTGTAATCATTCTAAGTAAGGCTGCAATGCAAGTACTACTGCCCTTCGCAGCAGAGTGTACCAGAACTCCTTTGCATCGATTACTCCCAACTGTCCGTTCATGGCTTTCAGAGCAGTATTTCCACCTCGTCCTTGCTGCTCTGGCATTTTGCAATGGGACAGTGAAAGGGGAAAGTCGAGTTTTTCAGAACAACAAAAATCCACATTTCTTCATTATGTGTGTTCATTGGAAAAAGTGGAGCACCTTTATGAACATCGTTTTTTGCAATCAGTGAATTAGCATTACTGATCAAAATATGAATGAATCCAAAATATTGGTAATGATTATTTGCTCCTTCATGAAAATATTTTCTGAGGTGCCAGTCCGAATCCATGTGATATTACTCTGCTTCTTATTTCAATTTCATTTATCAATATCTTTTACGCTGCTTGTACTCCCTCACCCAAGAATATCCAGTTTAACCTGCAGCAATATTTGTGTAGCATTGAAGCAATTGGGAAGAGTTATGTTGCCCCCGAGGCCAGTGACTGACACTCCACTCCAGGTGTAATAGTTGAACGGTGGAAAAGAGACAGGCAAATTAGTGCTTGTCAGTAAATTGTGCTCGTGTCTCTCTCCTGACATACAAAACTGTCACCGTGTCACTTTCAGATGAGTGTCTGAAAAAAAATCTGCAGCAGAACAGTCACTTGGCTTCCCATTCGCTCTCTTCTCTTACACAAAGGTTGAAATTGACTTCCTCTAGTAACCTATTGTCATCGTTGGAAGTTGAGCTTCTCAAACTGAATTAGGACACAAGTGTTTTATTTATTTTTTCCTGTATCTCTTTTTTGTACTTTTTTCTTGTTAACAAATTAGGTCTCCTATTGAAAGCCTGGCTGTTCAAGGAGATGGAATCTGTCTTGAGTTCCTCTGTTAAAAAGTTTTTTTTTTTTTAAGGGAAGTCATTCCTTGTCTTAGTGGAGAGATTTGTTCTGAGTCAGGCACTGATCGTTGTGTGAACCTGTAAAACTCTTTGGGACATTCTATGTGATAACTTTTGGATGTGTTACACTCTATGAGCACACTATCATGTCAATGAAAGAAAATTCATGTTTAAAAATGATGGGTAGACACCCTAAATTTTAATATTAAATCAAGAGTAAGATAAGCTACCTAGAAAAGAAAATAACTTGTAGGGAACAGAATTGATGCTCTGTGCGTGATTTATCATTAACCTATACAGCAGTATATCTGGAACATCCTCCCAGAAATTTGTGGCTTAGGTGATGTATAATGTATGTATGATGTGTGTGTGTGTGTGTGTGTGTGGTCTAACCTGTGTGTAACCCTTGTGGCTGGCTGCTTTAGCTGTGTTAAGCCTAGGAGCTCATCGTTTCCATCTTCATCCTGCCACATCACCCACTCCCATCTATTAGTCCCACAGGAGCTGTATGATGTCTGCCAGCTCATTACTTGTGACAGCATTTAGTCAGGCCTTCTCTCTCTCTCTCTCTCTCTCTCTCTCTCTCGCTCGTTCTCTCTCTCTCTCTCTCTCTCTCTCTCTCACCCTCCCACCAATTACCTTGATAGAATAAGGCAAGTGATTGATGATGGTGACATTCGAAGCAATACACACATAAGTGATTGCGTTGTAAATCTGGGTCTATGATGGAATAACTGGGTATTTATTTTAGAGGGAATTGCAGATGGATGCTGAGGTAAGCTATAGGTTGAAGTATAGATGCTCTGGTTGTGGCAACCTCGGGTGTAAATTGATGGTAGTTTGCTCTGAAACAAGTTCTGTGGTGTGAGAACCAATGCAGCATTTTTTTATTTATTTTTTTCCCACTGCTGAAGTGTAGCACAATGTGGGTGTTATTGATATCTAAGAAGTGGGAGTTTGTCCTGTGAACACTAATAAAACTCTGTTACCTTTACAGACACTCATCTCTCTCATTTATAGATATGAGAGAGCTCAACCTTTTTCTTTTGATATTGGTTGTTGTTAGTATTAGGTTTGCTGTCGAATAACCTTTTATTAGTCCATTTACACTTTCCATCTGGCACTCCTCACCTGTTTCAACTCTGGTTTTGTCTCTTCATCTTACACAACCATTATTAGATCATAGAGCAAATATAACACAGTTAATGACATGGCCCGATTTCACTTCATTTTCTGTTAAAACAGGATCAGGAAAATGTACATAATGTGTGGGAGGCCTGTTCAAACTTTAGAGTAGCAGATCAGCAAAAATCAGTGTTTTGATGCATATAATGCTATCAACAAAGTCAACTAATAGAACGAATGAATCCCAGCTGATGAAATGCTACCAGGAACAGGAAACGGCTTACAAAGCCGAACTGTATGAGCCTAACTGTCTGCACCGTTCCAGAAATGTCCGGTCAGACACCATTTATGAGAAATCCTATGTGTCTTTTTCTATAAATTGTACACTTAAAATCCCAAGACTTGAATAATGTGTCACGTAAAAATGTATTAGCCACCCTGAGCAGAAATGTCCTTTCTAAACAACACTTTTGCATTTGTTCCTGTTTCCACCTTTCTTTCTTCTTTCCAGTGTCTTGAACATTGCGAGGTACAACTCATGTTTGACTCTATACTACCAGCCATGGTGGACTTGGCGCTCAGTGCTCCCCGTCTTTGCACAATGGTAAGTGTGTCGATATCTACATTTTGAACAACTGATAAAGTAACTGGTTTAAAGATGTGAAGTGAAGTCAGGATCAACTCCTGAGTTATAGCTGGTAGCTAATGAAGACCTTCAGGTTCTTAGTAAGAAATACTTCATTAGAAAATGTAGTCAGAGATGAGAGGTCTGTCTGCTATCTCGTCATTCGTCAGATGTGTTATGCCGGTGCACTTGAAGTAAATTCAACAAACTTTTAGGGCTCAGTGCTCCAGTAACCCTGGAGCAAGGACTGGTTATCAAATTTAAAATTCAGTGTATTTCATTCGTCTTTTTTGCTGCACAGTTATCCTGTGTGGCTTGAGTCGAAATTAGGTATTTTGGTGAATCTGTATGCAAACTCGTACAGATTCGTCAAACTCAAGCACCTTTGTCTCTGATCTACATCCAATGGAGCCATGTCCATGTCACAAATCTTTTTAATGTCATCTTCATCTGTCACAAGTCTTATTTTAAAATTGAGTCACCAATTCCAGAGTTTAATTGAATCAAATGTGTTCAAGCTCCACTGTAGTCAGGTTAAGGGAATCCCACTTGTCGTCACTGGGGACAGAAACCACAGCCAAAACTTCAAAGCCCCACAGGATTAACAAATGTTGCTTTTTTTCTGGTCCAGATCTCATCTGGGAGAGTGTCATTTATATTCTATGTAGTGTAACATATAGTGTAACAAGGCTAATGTATATGTGTGTGTTATTACAGCCAGTATTGATTGGCTAACAAGGCAGCCTTGGGAGGCTCTTTAGCTCTAATCAGTGGAGATGGATGGCAGCTGTGGGTCTGACTGAGCCGACCTGTGGGAGAGCAAGAAGACCAAGACCTTAATTACTACCACCCATTTACCTGATGGAACTCTTCGTGCTCTCCTTGTCTCTTCTGCTTGCTGGATTGCTAAACTAATTATCTTCCCCATTAGCCACGACCTCCAGTGCTTCATCCCCCAATGTCTCTGTGTTTCTTCTACCTTCCTCCTCGTGTGTCTACTTTTCCCCATTATGATTTCTTCCTTTGACAACTGCTTTTATTTTTTTACTTTACTGTTCCTCAGCCCATTCCACTTCTGAAGTCAAGGATGAACCATTCCCTGACTCTGTCTCAGGAGCAGATAGCCTGTCTTTTGGCCAATGCCTTCTTCTGCACATTCCCTCGACGTAACTCCCGCAAGTCAGAGTATTGCAACTATCCAGAAATCAACTTCTACAGGTAAATGCACTCTTCTTGTGGCACACAAAAATGCTCAGTCCTTCTGTTTGCAGGGCCCTGCAGTTGGTATTTCATTTGTAGAAATAAGATTTGCCAAGCCCCCTTGTAAGCCATTACTCTAACCAGATGACTGACTAGGCCTCAGCATATACAGATATTGATTTTGTGTTCCGCCTCATTGGTGTAGCCAAAGCCCGCATGCTTTAAAAAGATAAATGAGAGAAGTTTATTGTGCTGTCAGACACACAGGTTCTTACTGGACTAAGTGGAGCCAGTTTATTTATTTCTGAGCTGCCATGACTGTTAAAACCAGTATCAAAATTAATTACTGGACCAGTGTTTTCTCTTTTTGGAGGCGAAATATTCTGTATAACATTAGGACATCAAATGTCTTCATCGTCATCATATAAATGTATGAATCTTCGAAGACTACATGCCATTATAGTGATTCATTATAAACAAACATGTTTCCATAAGGGGGCACTACTGCCTTGAAAAGCTCAAACAGCTGGATTCTAGATTATCACTATCATCCTCTGTACAGGCAGTACTGTTAGCAACATCTGTTACAAGTACCTCCAATGCAGCTGTGAAGTTTCTCATAAACAATTGTGACTTTTTGCAGTTTGCATGGTTGTGGTCAAAGCTGAGGTAATGGCTTCAGGCTTTCACATAAAGCCACAACATATAGTTTCATACTTTTATATTTTTTGTTAGTTGTGTTTTGTGCAGTAACTTTCTTCTCATAGACTTTAGGATGTATTGGTAGAATCTTTATGACTGGATTTTTTTTTCCTGTTTGTAGGGTAGTATAATTGTGGTTCCCTGTTTCCACCTACTCAAAAAAGGGCCGAGAAATAGCACATCTAAATATTTTGCACAAGATTGACAATATGACTGTTTTCCAATACCATGTACCATGAGAAATGCCGTATTAAACAAGGTTTTCAATTAAAATTGTGAGTTATACCTATGGGGCCAAAATATGCTGAAGAAAAATGAGGCTCAATCAAAAATTCTGTATTAAAGTTTTTAACGTAAATGTTTACATGAACACTGATACATAACAATAAATTTCTATAATAGACATTATAAAAGGTGGCTTTAGGTAAAGCACTCGGCCTTTTTGCAGCTTGTAATTTAATACTTGCTCACATGACTACTAGTTTGTCAAGTGTGTTTTTTATTTTTTAGCCAAATCATCTTCACACTGTTGTTGAGGCACACGATTGAGTAACTAAATCCTACTCTTGGGTTTCAGAGCTGGCATTTTACTCAGACTCCATCCTGTTAATTTGCCTTTCACAAATTACAATTGTAAATTAGGTTGTACATTTGCTTTGACATTTTTGTTTCATAAATTGAATTGTGCAATAACAAAATACTATTTGACAATGGTGTTACAAAAATGTATACCGTCATGTGAGTCATTACCGGTATACCTTTAACTACAGTGTATTGCCCAACTCTAACTCAAGTCAAGTGGTCTGTTAAGCAAAAGGCCAATTAAAACAACTTATGGACAGTTTCAGCTGTCTGCCACTTAATTTGGATGTATCTAATACACAGCCTCTGCTATGCTTGTGTAGATTGTGCAGACTGCAGCAGATTTTGTGGAATTATTATGTTTTGTTTGTCTGTCAAAACACTTGTCTGGAGTCTGTATTTGTTAATGAAGTCAAACTCGGTTGTTTTTCTTTATTTTCTCCGTTTTAAATTATCTATTTCTGCTCAGGGCATTTATTAAGATGCTCTCAGCCTACATATAATCACATCAACTGTTTTTGGACATTAAGAGTGCCGAATATATTTAGCCATTTACCGTGCATGTTGTGATTTTTGTTACCAGCTGTAATGTTAATTGTAGTCAGCCCATCTTGCCCCGTACATTGATCGCAGATTTCACCTCAATTCAAACGTTTTTACCTGCTCCTCGCTAGAGCTGTATCTAATAACTTGTGGTGCTGTATAGTCTGACACAAGAGTAGATTTAATCATACTTTATCATGATACGGTTTGCGCTTTTTTGAAAAGATGTGAGAAATATAGGATAAGCATTGTATAATTTTGATATCCCTTGTAAACTTCACTCGGCCCCAACTGTTCTCTGTAAATCTGATTAGCCATCTGCTCTTTTTTGGCGACTCCGCTGTGATATTTTAAGAATCTTGTGGATTGTCAAGTCATTCTAGTAACGTTTGTCAGTGATGAGTTCCCACCCATCCAACAAGCAGCCTCGTTGTGTTATGTTTTTAATCATACTTTCAATCAGTCATCACAATGACTCCACATTAGTGCATATCTCTCTTCTGTCAAATATTAGTGGCAGCATAAGTGAAGAAACCCCTGTAATAATGTTAGCATCGATCCCAACTAGCAGGGTTGCTGGCAGTTGGACCTGGCTTCACTATCTGCCTTTCTCCTTGCAGACAGCTACAGGAGAAAGGAAAGAGCACGACAAAAAAATGTCTTGGTGTTTCTGAGAAGATAAGACAAGACATCCAGTGCAGGCTAAAACGGGCCCTAGATCGTTACTGGCCCTCCCTCTCTCTCCTAATTGAGGGAGTGTCCGTCACTTTGCTTATCGGCCACAGTAGTGCTCTGTCTTGAACAAGCAGAGAAGCAAGCAATCTGCTGATTGCTGTTTTGGCAGAACTGTCAAGGTTTGTTCTCCTTAAGTGATGGATGGACACAAGCAGGACGGAAGGGAAGCGGAGCCGTATCGCTCTGGCTTGTTTTACTCCGTCTGAGAAGAAATTGACAGTAAATCCTGGTTAACAGTTAAGTTTATTAATAAAAGGAGAGCCATGTGATGGCTGGCCTTATTTGCAAGAAATAATTGGTATTGGTAAAAATGGGAGAAGCCTGTCAAAAAAACTGTTTATTGAGTAGGTAAGGGTTACAGTTTATAAGAACCATATTATGGGGAGAATCCTTGAAAAAGAAATATTGCCTTTTGCTGTAACTGTATCCTTAATTAGTGTCCTGTCTTCATTCTGTCTTCACCAAGCAATTATTTGTGGCAAAAAAGTTGAAAGTTTGCCCTCATCCATTAGCTTTTCTCAGACAGCCTGTCTTCCAGGCTGCATAATGCCAAATTTCCCTTAATGACTCACTGATGGAGGCAGGGAATGCAAATCAGGAATGCAGCAGCAAGTGGGATTTATAGACTGGGACAACACGTTGAGTTTGTTGGAATTGCCCTTTAATAAATAAGCCTTTTTGCTTTTAGTACACTGTTTTTTTTATTTCATTATTTCAGTTTGTTTCTGGCTAGAAAACAGCAGACTGAAAGACGATGATCTGAGTCATCAGCTTGGGTCAGTTTTAATGGAGGGAGAGTACTCTCCCTTTCTCGCCGCCCCCACCACCCACATTTTGTATGGTAACTGAAGAATTGAAGCAGGGCCTGAGGCGGTGCCATTGTGCAAAGGATGCAGAATAATGGGAGAGACATCGTGCCACTTTGAAAGCTTGGCCTCACTCGTGATGTGCCATAGCATGGCTGTGCAGTGAGCTATAGATAATGACAGAGTGAAGCATTAATGCCTCTTCTCACCTAAAATATAGTAGTTTTCTGATACAACATACAATGATGTGCTATCATTTACATCTGTGAAAGGCCCAATGTTCCTTTTATTATGTAATCTAAGTAATTACCTGGCAAAAATCTATGTAATAAAAATGTCTTTGCTTTCTTTTTCAGGTTATTTGAGGGTTCTTCTCCAAGGAAAATTGAGAAATTGAAAACTCTCCTGTGTTATTTTAGAAGAGTTACACAGACCAGTAAGAATTAAGATATTTTTGTTTCTCTTCCTGTTGTGTAATGGGTGTATTCTATGTTTCAATTGGCAAACTTTCTTTAATTTTTGTTCCTTTTCAAGGGCCCAGAGGTCTTGTCACATTCACAAGACAATCACTGACCAACTCTCCAAACTGGGAAAGGTACTACTGTCTGTTCTGTGAAATGATACTATATATTAAAATATTATCTATGATTTCAACCATATACTGATTGACCTGTTGTAGATAAGGTTTTTTTTTCATATAGATATGCCTCTAGATTAAGCAGTGCACCTTTATCCAGTACAGCAATGACATAGCATGCTTTGGTTTGACTGATGTAAGAGTGAAATAAGTACTGAAGAAATAACTGTCTTGTAATCTTTTTTTGTTTAGTTCCCAAACTCTGCTCACTCACCTTCATATTACTTGTAAGGGGACGATTGAGGATGATGGATACGGGATGTTGCAGGTAGGAATTTCTTTTTATTGTTTTGCAGTGAATGGAATTCCTCTGTGTTATAGGACTGAGGAAGTAACTGATAAAAGCACATTGGCATCCTTCAGTAAAAGCACTTTCTAATAGACTCATTAATAGATTGCCTGTTTCTGTCAAACCTGGAAAAAAGAATCTTACCACCAACAAACATTTCCACAGGTTTCATTGATCACAAACTGCCAGTTGTGTAATGTCTAACTTGTGTAACTTGCACATCTGTGTAAGTTATTTAGCTTCCTATCTGTTGAGAGCAATTCCTCCCTGCTCCTCATTCCCCTCTATGTTCCACGGCGCCTGGTGCATTTTTACTCTTACTGACAGCTGACGTATACACACGAGTAGCTCAGAAAGGCAGGAGCAGAGGAGAGGACCCTTGGGTGGGGGCCGAGGGTGAAGGAGCGCAGGGAGAAAAAGATGAAG